>PIJE02001208.1:77286-82286 GCA_002895965.2 Coryphaenoides rupestris | reverse complement strand
CAGGTGTGTGCGTGTGTGTGGCGAGGGCGTGGGATTTGTTGTGTGCTGCTTTAGATTATTGGGGGTGCGTGTGTGTGTGTAAGGAAGGGTGCTGTGTGTGTGTGCGCACATCTGTTTGCAGTATTTATGGATGCCGTCTGTGTGTACGTGTGTAAGGAAAGGTGCCGTGTGCACACATCTGTGTATATAAGGAACGATGCCAGCTGTGTGTGTGTGTGTGTGTGTGTGTGTGCATGCGCGGTACTACTGCTGTGACGTGCACACGACCGGGATTCGAACCCGCACTTGTATAAACGGACAAACATTCCGCCCTGCTTCCCAACCCCTCCGGCCCACACTGGCCATTCAGGACGCATTGACTAATATTAGACTGTTTGTTATTATTAGTTGTGATGGAAAGAGCAAGCTTTGTTATGAACCATTTGGTTTCATATGAACGATGAAGGATTTACAGTACAGCCATCATTTTGAAGCGGTTATTAAATCGGAGAACTCTGCGCCTAATTTGTTGCCAACCTTTTCAGCCTGTGCCTAAGTGCAGCCCATTATCGGTAATGCGCTTGGATTAATGAAGCAAACAACAACAAAATGCATATTAGTCAATGTTTGACTTTACAGCATAATGGGCTTTTTACGTATGTAAATCGGACATAAAAAAAGAAATATCGCAACAAAAGGCAAAGTAAAGAGGCATTTGGATGTGGGACCGGGGATGGCTGGCACTCAGAATGGCACTTCTGCTCTTATCCCAGCTATTATGCAGGCTACCCAGCAATTATGAAACTTGTTTCAAGAAATGTAATTGTACAAACACATACTGGATATGCATTGAATTTAAAAAGTGGCGATGCCCAGCGACTGCAACAGAATACAAAAATCACAAATATCACAATTGAAGGAAAATGCTCTGAATATCCACACTATTTATTTACAGCCGGGACCAGGGACAGCTGGCACCTGGCAGCAGGGACTGGCAGGAGCTGCGGCGGTCCAGCCGGGACCGGGACTCGGGACGGCTGGCACCTGGCAGCAGGGACTGGCAGGAGCTGCGGCGGTCCAGCCGGGACCGGGACTCGGGACGGCTGGCACCTGGCAGCAGGGACTGGCAGGAGCTGCGGCGGTCCAGCCGGGACCGGGACTCGGGACGGCTGAGACCTGGCAGCCGGACCGGCAGGAACTGCTGCGGTGCAGCCGGGACCGGGAGAGGCTGCGGCGTTGCAGCCGGGACTCGGGGAGGCTGGCACCTGGCAGCAGGGACTGGCAGGAGCTGCGGCGGTCCAGCCGGGACCGGGACTCGGGACGGCTGAGACCTGGCAGCAGGGACCGGCAGGAGCTGCGTGTTTCAAGAAATGTGTGCATGTGTGCATGTGCGTGTGTATGGTTGTGTGTGCGTGTGTGTGTGGCAGTGTGTAGTTTGTGTGTGTTAGTGTGTGTGTGTGTGTATGTGTGTGTGTGTGTTTGTGTGTGTGTGTGTGTGTGTGTGTGTGTGTGTGTGTGTGTGTGTGTCTCGGATGGCTCCATGCCACCTCGATTGCACGGAGGTTGCATCAGGCATCTGGCCCCGTGTCCATTCTGAGTCCACACTGGTTCGTAGTCGCGAGCGTTTGGTTTTTTTTACCGTCTACAGACGCCTGCTTATTCCTTCTATCACTCACCACCACTGTATTAAGTTAATTGATTATGCACTGAGTTATGGACGTGGCTCTTGTGTTTGTGACGGTTTACAGAGACAAGCGGTGAACCGGTTTGGGTTTTTTTTTTTTCTTCCGAGATTGGCAGTCCTGCTTGTCGGCTTGTGTGTTTTTGCCCGAGCGCCCTATATTCCTAAGTGGGGCACGGCTTTCTTTGTTCTTCACATCTCGGACGCGAAAGAAGATCTTTTTTGTTGACATGTTGTGTGTGTAGATACGGCGGGCGGTTCAGACGACGATGACGCTGTGTGATGTACGATGGCGCTCTGCTACGTTCAGCGTTCAGCGTTAGCGGGCTAGCCGCTGCGCCTACGGTAGAACTGCGTCTCTCTTCTGCCCCCTTTTAAGTCTTTTAAGCATATATACTGTATATATGTATACACTAATGAAAGCATAAATGGTCAAAATAAATAACAATCTAAGAAGAAACACCCACAGAAAACAGACTGATTTTTCGAGGAAAATATTTCATTTCGAGAAGAATATTTCATTTCGAGAAATATGTTAGCATCTTGTATGTTCTTAGATGTTGGTAATGCTCTCAGAATGGCACTTCTGCTCTTATCCCAGCTATTATGCAGACAACCTAGCAATTATGAAACTCGTTCTATTAGCCTCACAACTATGAATGCAACAGCGCTTCTGGATAAAAGCATCTGCCAAATGCCCTAAATTTAAATGTAAAATGTAAATGAAAATATAAATGTAAAAAGGTCATTTAGGGCCTTGTGTCTTTCGACTCGGCGACTATGAAAACAAATTTCATCTGAAAACAATTTGGTCATCTCTTTGAAAGCAGAAAGCTTTATCGTCACCTTATCCAAAGGACAACATTTGGTGGGAAGCCGACAGGGTAAACATCCTCCCTGTGAGGCGGGCTAATGAGGAGGAGAGAGCGGGCTCAGTCCAGAGTCAACACGGCAATCACTGGCGCACACACACACACACACACACACGCACACACACACACACACACACATAGTTCGAAACTATACTAGTAGTACGCAGGTTTGATCCCCACCCACGATCCTATCTTTCAACTCACTCTCCCCTCAAAAAAGACATTATTATTATTATTCATATTATTATTATTCTCTCTGTGGCTCTGTGCTCTGCGCTCTGAGGGTGTGACCCTGGGGGGCGGGGCATACCTGGCCTACAGTACACCTGGTACAGTCAGGTGACCTATTGTTCCCCAGCAGAGAGAGAGAGAGCGAGAGAGAGAGAGAGAGAGAGAGAGAGAGAGAGAGAGAACACACAATGGACGGCAACACACAAGCAACATGTGTGTGGAAGCGCACCACAACACTGCCTCAGCGAGCAGGCCCGGGCGGGGCAGGGACCCGGGCCGGAGGAATTCCCCCTGGGCCCGCCTCGCCCTCAATGTGGCCTCTATCCCTCCCCCGACACACACACACACACACACACACACACACACACACACACACACACACACACACACACACACACACACACGCCCTGCACCGCGATTTGCCCTCTGCCTTTTCTTCTGCACTGTTGCTGTTGTGATATGAATTGAAAGGGAGGAGTATCTTGATGTGTGTTTGTGTGTGTGTGTGTGTGTGCGTGCATGCGTGTGTGTGCGATTTATGCTGTGTGTGTGAACTGTAAGAGAGCAGTGTTTTGGTTGTGTGATCCTCTTTGAAGCGTCTACGGCATTGTTCCGGCCACTGGGCCGTGAAGACATCACTTCCTCCTCCCCCATAGGCTCACATAAATCACACAGATCCTTCTCCTCCACCTCCTCTCTGCTCCTTATCTGATATCACACACACACACACACACACACACTCTCACACACACACTCACTCACTCATGTGCACTTCAAAAGGCATATTAATGCACTCCACACATGCGCACGCACGCACGCACGCACGCACACACACACACACACTCCACACATACTGATCAGCATTTAGGACACAGTGAGTGGACCAACAGACACACACACACATACATACATACATACATACACAAACACACACACACGCATACACACACACGTCACACACACCCTTCTGGGTAAATGCACAAAAGGAATCTGCATATGACAGAGCTACCATGCATGAGGAACCTACAGCTGGACACGTGATGGACACGTCTAGAACACACACGCACACGCACACACACACGCACACACACTCATAGATGCCCAAAGGACAGGGATGGAGGGGGCGCTAGAAACTAGAGCAATAACACGTCTTTGTCGAAAACAAGCTATAAGTTAGTCCTGTGTTGTCGTTGTTGTCATGGGGACCACAAGGACACTGCCTTTGTGGCGCCTGTCTGCGGCTAACTGTTTGATCGTCATCGTCATCTGCCTCATCCTCGTCCTCATGGTATGGACGAAAGTGAATTCACCGAAACACCACGGCACGGCGGTGAATGCATCACCGGTACAGGTGATGCGAGGAAACCAGCCTGTTTACTGGCTGTTGTTTCGGCCTAGCTAGTACGGTCTCGACCACTTGTTGACGTTGTTGTTGTTGTTGTTGTTTGTTTACACTGTACAGTGAACCCACCGTGGCCTGGTTGTCTCCTCCGCTAACACAACACGACACAACACGGATTCACGGCGTTTTCTGTGCACTGCAGTCTCTTTGGCTATTGGCTGGCATGGTAATAGCTGTTGTGTTATGAGTGACATAACGCTATGTGTTTGTGTTTGTGTTTGCGCCGTGGTCCTCGAAATCGCCTGAGGTGAGCGTGTCGTCTGTAGTGGTACATCAGTTCATACAGACACAACCACTTAACTGAATAATTCATGTGATATTTATGTACAGCGTGTGTGTTCACTACATATAAATGAAATGTAAATGGGCACATTTTGAGGATTTTTGAGGACATCAAATCTACCAAGTTGAGCATTCATGAATAATAATATGAATAAAATTCACAATCCATTTCACCAAATGTTGTCCTTTGGATAAGGTGACGATAAAGCTTTCTGCTTTCAAAGAGATGACCAAATTGTTTTCAGATGAAATTTGTTTTCATAGTCGCCGAGTCGAAAGACACAAGGCCCCTTTTTACATTTACATTTTACATTTAAATTTAGGGCATTTGGCAGATGCTTTTATCCAGAAGCGCTGTTGCATTCATAGTTGTGAGAACGAGTTTCATAATTGCTAGGTTGTCTGCATAATAGCTGGGATAAGAGCAGAAGTGCCATTCTGAGTGCATTACCAACATCTAAGAACATACAAGATGCTAACATATTTCTCGAAATGAAATATTTTTCTCGAAAAATCAGTCCGTTTTCCGTGGGTGTTTCTTCTTAGATTGTTG
>PIJE02001208.1:42175-63825 GCA_002895965.2 Coryphaenoides rupestris | reverse complement strand
TGCCTGCCAGCGCTTAATACCAACGCACCCCAACCCCACCACCACCACCCCACGTCTGGAGGGGCGATGGAGGACGGAGGAGTGTGGCCGACACAACATATTGCATGCGTTTGTTCTCTGCCGAGCCCCCCCTCGACTGCCCCCTACTGCTACTCTACCCTCCCGTCCCGTCGTTGAAGGAGGCGAAAAGGGGGGCAGCCGGCTCCAACAATAGCATTCCTGTCCACGTCTTACCGGTGCTCTACTCCCTTCCATCCATCCATCCATCCTTCCATCCATCCTGCCTTCCTTCCTTCCTTCTCCAGATTTTGGGAAAAACCCTTGCGCAGCTAAAGAGAAAAAAACTAAACGACCGATTTTTCTGCCGTTTTCTATGTTTTTGTTTTGTGTTGTATCTTTCCGTGTTTTGCTCAGATCTGTTTCTCAATGGAAAGTATCCGACATGAACTGGAGGAACAGTTCAGGAAACATTTTGGTCCAGAGAACTCCTCAGCGTTTCTTTGCGTCAATTTTGGTCAGAGATCATTTGATCGTGACGGGGGAAGGTCCCTCATCCTCACCCCCAGGGGAAGTCCCCTAACCCTGATCCCCCAGGGGAAGGCCCCTAACCCTGATCCCCCAGGGGAAGGCCCCTAACCTTGGTCCCTCAGGGGAAGGCCCCTAACCCTCACCCACAGGGGAAGGCCCCTAACCCTGATCCCACAGGGGAAGGCCCCTAACCCTCACCCACAGGGGAAGGCCCTTAACCCTGATCCCCCAGGGGAAGGCCCCTAACCCTGAGCTCCAGGCGAAGGCCCCTAACCGGAGTGTGAGTAACAGGGATAAGGAGCATGTGGGGGGGCAAGGTATTGTATGAGAATTAGCCCAACAGGAGACGGACGGCAGGACACACCATAATGAATGATCGATGCAAAAAAAACACAAACGTCCTACAAACCCAAAAGATTACGCTCACCGTCAGGGAAGGCAGACGGGACAGAACCGCAGGCAGCCTGCATGCAAGACACAGGACCCGACCGGAACTATTTTCTATCTCTCTCACTTTTTCTAACAGATTTGTCTTTTTTTTTTGTCTTTGTTTTATCAGGAATGTGATTTTAAAGAAAGCAAAAAAAAAAAAACACACAAAACAAAACAAATCAGCAACAAGAAGCGGTCAAACCCAGCAGCAGCTCCGCTCACTTCTCAACCGTTTAGCTCACTAACGTCACGACAAAAACGACACTCTGCAACCAAAAAGTACTCTCTGTGTACTGTGTTCTTTGTATACTTTTAAGGTGTTGTTGTGTATATACCCGACTACGTCTGTGTACTTTTCTTTTGTTTTTTCCTCGGCGTTTGACTAATACTGTTTACCCGCCGCCGGCGATGTGTATTCCCAGAGTATTTTGCAACACGAGTCGAGGAGACGGTTCTAGAGACTCGGCTCGGCCACGTCGTCAAACGATTGGCCTTAAAGCACCACACCGCGCCATACAGTGACTCTGCCCCCCCCCCACCCCCGCCGCCCTCCTCATCCTCCTCAACCAACCTTCACACCACCACTTCCACGGAGAGAGAAAAGGCGGCACTTGTTATTTTGGCCGTTGCGTCCGATTGGTCGGGGCGGGGTTCAAAACCAAAAGTGAGGCACTTGCGCTGTATGTGTGTGTATGTGCGTGTGTGTGTGTGTGTGTGTGTGTGTGTGTGTGTGTGTGTGTGTGTGTGTGTGGTGGAGCACTTGGTACTTCTGGAGAGTTGAGAACCTCTTGTCACTTCCATCCTGACCTTTGTAAAGTGGAAGAACTCGTCGACGGAACAGGCTCTGTCTTTACAACACCGGCGCCAACCGGCCCCTAACTCACAGTGTATGACGGACTCTTAAAGAGTCCAGCGGTGGTGAAATGGTAAAAAACATTCCTTTATCTCTCCTGGTCACGATGTTGACGATGGTTTTTTTAGGCGAGGGAACCGACGGAGGTGTGGAGAGAACTGAACTGAAATTAATGTAACAGCGCTAGGACGCTGTTAGCACCGCCTCGTAGGACGTTAGCATCGCGCTAACTTGAGCTGTGGTCAAACCTGTCCGTGGGGAAATCTGCGAAAAATATCTAGAATCAAACCAAACTGCTAACTCTCGCCGTGCGTAGAACTATATGTACTAGAAGCCGTCCTTTTGTCCCTCCTGAGTATCATTCCGTTAGGATGAATTCTGCCATAACATTGTGAAATGGTTGGAAGTGTATTATAATACAAAGAGAGAGCGAGAGCCTAGCCTGTTCACATCAGACGATGGCTACTGTATGCTTCATGAATTGGTACGTTAATTAGTCCAAACTTTTCCCTCCAATTCATGAACTTTTTGCACAATTTCTAGCACATCTAAATCAAAATAGGTTGCCCAAGAAGCCAACACCAGCCAATAAACTCAACAAGCTAGCCCACTCAAAAGTTGCTATCGTTTTGCTTCGAATACCTGTAGCTCCTGTTGTGATATTCTTCAACGGTTTCTGTGTTTCCTGTTTTTCTTTTTTCTTTTTACTATAGATATGTCATACTAATATTTTCTCAAAAACTCCTGTCTGCCACACGTTGAAGTAAGGAGTACGAGTACATTGTGGGTACAGTCGAGAGGTACTCTTGAAAAGTACTTTCTTCATCGATCAATACGTTGTGTTTTCTTCCATGTTGTTACTTCGTTTTGAAATGTACTGATTTCAAAACGATCTTGCCATTTATGTGAACGTATTGTTGCTAAAGAAGATTAAGACAAATATATATACTTAAAGTTACAAAAAGGTATAAAATACATGTTTTTTAATTGAAAGGTAAATCGGAAAAAAGAGACATGGGTATTTTTAATTTGGTTTATTTTGCTTTTTAAACACACGTGCATATCTCTCCATGTAATCTCCAGTTACACGTTGTTTTGTTTTCATGTTCTGCTAAAAGGGAACTTACTGGCCAATTACACCAGCCCACATCTCGGAGTACGGAGTACACGTCTGTCATGTACACACACACACACACACCACACACACACACACACACACACACACACACTGTACACACACATCGTGGGGACCTTAATGCGAAAGGACAGAAATCTAAAAGCACGTTTGCCGTTTAAAAAGGGGAGGGGATGGGATGGGGAGGGGGGTGCCGCCGCCTTCGTCGTCGCCGTTGTCCGTTCCTCCTCGTCCTCCTCGTCGTCCTCCTCCCCTGTCGTCCGTCCCGCAACAACAATTTGACCGGCGGTGGAGGTGTTGACGTGGATCTAATTTAAGAGTTGTTGACGTCGACCTAATTCGTCGCACGTCGGCGACTCGACATGTTAACGTTTTGGACAGCTCATGTCATGCAATCGCATCACATTTCCAGTACACGTCCTTGTTTATTTCCATTTTATATTTTATTTATTTCCATCGCACTCCACCGGACATCATGTGCAGGTGCTTCGTGATATTTTCACACGTTCGTGTCTCTGAAAAAAAGACGCGATGTCTTCCGCCGCCGTGCAGAACCGGTTGAGTCCGGTGTCAAGGCCCCCGGGTTGAAGTCTTGAAGGTCCTTTTTTTCGTTGGTGCTGGCAGGACAGAATAAACTACTTGTGAAGACTAAAACAACCCCAAAAAAACAGGCAGCTAATCAATAATAACGACGCCCTGAATCCTGACACGTTTCTCTCGTCGTGGCTCTTTATACCACCCGGGTGTGATGTGGATTCGCCAAATCACACGCCGTTTCCAATCTGATCAATTCATCTGGATGGACACGCCCACTTGCGGTGATGTCACTGCACGGTTTCGATTTCGATTCGTCCCAGCTGGTGGTAAAATGGGAGCTTGTGTGTCTGTCGGCGTATATAAAGTTAGAACAGTAAAAGTTAGAAGGGTTGGGATCGTGTGTCTCGAGAGCAGAAGATATCGTTCGCCGCCATACTTGCTATTCGGCGCCGGGGGACTTCGGCTCCGGACCGGTGCCTGGTTCTGCATCGCTTTCCGTTAATTTCCCAATGAACCAATTAACCTTTTATTTTCATTGTTTTATTTTATGATATTCCCCCTTTTCACAATCCACGTATAATGGTGCTTCTGATCGGCTCTGATTGGGGACATGTTTCTGTTTCGGTTTATTTTCTTTGTTTGTTTCTTTGTTCATTTGTTTTTCATGTGTGTGTCGCACGTGCAGCGCTAAACTCCATTTTGTACCCGGCTCTGTCATTGTGTAGAACATGAAAATAAAAACGGCATATACCCTCACGTCTACCGAGTGTCCAGAGCACGACTTTACGGGGTCCACCTTGAACGCACCACGCTTCTCACTCCTTCCGTCACTCTCTACTCTCTCTCTCTCTCTCTCTCTCTCTCCTCTCTCTCCCTCCTTCCACTCTCACACTTGATTTATACGTTTCATTTCCATATTAACGGCTCTCTCCACGTTCCAACCCCCGCTGTGGTTTTATAGTTTATGATTTATTATTGGCTGGAATAGCACAACCAAAAAGCTGTGCATTTTTTATGTCCACGTTTCAGTGAAATATCGTCGTCCTTTTTTTGGGGACTTTTTTTCCTTTCTTCTTCTTAAATAATGTGCACGCTATGAATTACAATGGAACATTTCGCGCGACACGGTGAAATATTTAGCCTTGAATTATTCACGCGATGGCTGCGCCTGCACTTGGGGGCCCCCCCGACACTGACTGAAATGAATTATGGAGCGTCGAGGAGAAGGAAAAAAAACACAACGCTTTTCCTGTTCTGTTCGGCACGACAACACGTTCACGCACCAGCCGACAGCGACTAGAGCCTCGGATCCAGGGGAGCAGAGAACACAGTTAGCGAGTCAGCGACATATGTTGTGAACGCCACCGGTTGGCACCGAGTTGGCTTCCTGCAGCATCATCCGTCCGCCCCTGAACACATCGAGGCGGCCGACGGCGGCGCGGGGGGGGCGCGGACTCAACCCATACGTTAGCTGTCAGCCCGCGCCGCTCCCCGCGACACTTATTGATTTATTTACGCCAGCCCAGAAAGGGAGCTCTCCGCCCCACAACACCGACACAACTCCTCCGAACTTTTACGCTCCAAACCGGTCGGTCAGAAGTGTTTAAGACTCGAGTCGACATCTTCCACGCCGCCGCCGTCATATCTCCACTGAGATTATTCTTCGTCTTTGTCCGTCTTCTTCATATTTCACATCACCACGGGGTTGAGACTTCGGGGTCACGTCGTAGCAGCAGCAGCCACCCCGATCCAGATCCGAGGGCCAATATAACTCGATATAAGCTAAGCTAAGCTAAGCTACACCCACGACCCCACGACACACTGTCCTTCGATGTGTCTTCTTTACATTGGCATGATTGTGCCAGACATGGACGCGTTCCAAAGCGGAGTAAAAGGGGCAGCAAACTGACCAAAAAATATCGTAATACTACAGTAACAAGCCGCGCCGTGTCCTTCAAAATGTACTTTAATTTAGTGATCAGATAGCTCTTCTCTTTCGGGAGGGGAGTCAGTCCTGGAGTCAGTCATGCACCACAACCTCGTGTGTGTTCTCTGTGCCGGGGGTTCGAGGAGAGAGCGAGGAGGGGGAGGGGGAGGGGAGGGGAGGGCAGAGCGTGGGCAGGCCGGCTCTGACTCTTGACTCCTCATATCTCTCTATAGACTCTCTCGTCTGTAATCAAGGCCGCGGTCACGCCTCACCCCGTTTTTAACCTTGACTCCCGATCCGATCCGATCCCATGCCTTGCCTCCTCCCTCCCAAAAAAAACACACCCACACACACGCACACACACACACCCCACACACGCACACACACACACAGCACACACACGCACACCACACACTCGCCGCATGATATGCAATTTCCCTGACACACAATTCATTCACTGTAAATCATCGAGCAAAGCGTTTTCTTCTTCTGTTTTCTTTTTTAAAGTACACTTTCAAACATTTGAACGCCGTCGTCTCTGTGACTCCGGGTGTAGAGACTAGTTAGCACAGACCAGTTAGTGTGTACAGACCAGTTAGTACAGACGAGTTAGTGTGTACAGACCAGTTAGTACAGACCAGTTAGTGTGTACAGACCAGTTAGTACAGACTAGTTAGTAGTTAGTAACGTTCTCGCTGCCTTGAGTGACCGCGACTCTCCGGCTCCGCAAAGCGAAGTCCACACTACCTAGCTACCTGGCCTGGTGGCCGACGTCGCCATGATGTGGGGGGGGGGGGGGGGTTTCCATGGCAACCGCGGTGATGGGCAAGTTATTCCAACCCCCCCTCCCCCCCCGGGCTCCGGGCTCCCGGGCTCTCCTGTCCTGTCGTGTCCTGGAGAGCGTCGGGATCGTACGGAATCGGAATTGAATTCGGAACTCTGCAGAATTTTGATGAATATTCCGGAGGCGTGACACAAAGACTTCCGTACTCGCTTGTCCTTGATCAGTTTTGAGTGGGGAGGGGAGGGGGGGGTGGGGGGGGGGGTTAGTGTTCCTTCCTCTTCCTCCTTCTCACGACCTTAACCGTGACCGTGACGGGAAGGTCGTCCGGAAAGGTCCTCCGCCCTCCGCCTGGCGGTGATGTAAATAAACAGGAAGCCTTGAATGTGCCTTGGATGAGTACGGCGATGAGCATAAAGCGTTCCGGAAGTCTTCTAGAAGGATCCTTCTGTCTGTAACGATCACGCTGATATCAATCTGGGTCGGTCGCTCGGTGGTGGCGTGTGTGTACTATACAGCCGTCGTGGCCGTTTTGGCCTTGCTAGTGCTGTCCGACACACACAACACACACACACACACACACACACACTCTCACACACACACCAGGGCCAGGTGAGAGCATTTTGTTGGGATTGTTCATTTTCAAAGCCCTGAGTGTTTCTGGAAAGCTGTTCTCTAGAGTAGGGGTTCGTATCGTCTTAAAGTGGCTTTTGTACTCGCTGTAAACTGGGACATAAACTTTCTAATCTCTCTGTTTGGTTCCCCGACCTGATAACTAATGCTGTGGATTTGATGTTTTTTTTCCTTCGTGTGAGTTTCTCGTTGTTTTCCCAAACATTGGTCTTTTTCTGGGTTTTTTTTTCTTTTCTCTCTCCCTTTCCTTTGTCCAAAGGGCTTGTAGATAAGTTATTATATGTCGATGTTATTTAAAGAAAAGAAAAAAACAACTCTGTGGTGCGATCGAGAAATGTTTGGGAAATCAAGGAGGAGTCTGTCTGTTATCCGCGAAAAGTTTTGTCGAAAAAACAAAAAACAATCGGTCGTGAGACGATCCGTCGGAGAGCGGACCTGACTGCTTATTTCCACGGGTTTTCCCCTCAAGAGTCCAGTGCTGAGAACTGGGAAATTGAAACCACAGCTTCAATTCCCTCCGTGGAAATGAGACCAATCTGTCCTCCAATTAGAGCCTTCAAAAACGACACGATGCGTCCAATAAAAAGGAAAACGAAACGAAGACGCGTTTCACCACCGAACTAAAACATGAATTATGTCGTGAACGTGAAATATGCAAAAACGAAAAAGGGGGCAGACACCTTCTCTCCTCTTTCTGAGTCGATCTCCTCACTGTCTGCCAAACCTAGAACGTAACTATGACGACCGTGTAAACCTCAACAACAACAACAACAACAACAACAACAACAACAACAACAACAACAAGTCGACCACTGTCGCACTTTATTTTTTAAGAACTGTTGTGTTCCTGTGGTGTGTATCTTCTTTCATAATTGCATGTGCATGCCACGTAGGGAAGCGACCAGTGTTTTCATGACAACGTACGACTTGGTATTCCTGTGTTCTGTTGGTTTGTGAGAGGAGGAGAGACGAGAGAGGCGCTTGTTGTTGTTGTAGTCTCTCTCTCTCTCTCTCTCTCTCTCTCTCTCTCTCTCTCTCTCTCTCTGGTTGCTCTAAATATACTCTTTATCACTTCTGGGACAGCTCCTTCAAGGATGGCACAGATTTGACGTAACAACAACCAGACATACAGTATATCACATATACAATATATATACAAATATATATATATCTATATATCTAACTGTGGGTTCAAAAGGGCTTGGGAGTCCCTGTTGACCTGGTCCACTTTATTAGAGCAGGTTCTCTCTCTCTATGTCTCTGTCTCTCTCTCTCGCTGTGTCTCTCTCTCTCTCTCTCTCTCTCTCTCTCTCTGTGTCTCTCTCTCTCTCTCTCTCTGTCTCTCTGTCTCTCTCTCTCTCTCTCTCTGTCTCTCTCTCTCTCTCTCTCTCTCTCTCTCTCTCTCTGTCTCTGTGTCTCTCTCTCCCTGGAAGTCAGATCACTGGCGAGGATGCTACGCGTGTTAGCCTCCGTGTGACAGTGGGGTCGGTGGCGTAAAAACACACGCTAAGCACTGGCCTCCCAACACCAGCTATGGACTGTATTCAGAACAAATCATCTTTTCTACACGGTTGTATTTAACCTTTTAACGTGACCCGGGTTGTGATTCCACACCTGGCCAACAGACAGCGCTGACGAGCCGGTTTGGTTGTGATTGCTTTTAACACACAAAGATAAATTCAAAGTCTTTGCGTTCAAGTCAGTGGGAAAAGCAGTGTGGTGACTACTTACTGATGTTTGAAATACTTTATATATATATCTATATATATATACAGTATATCTGTTTAAAACAAAGCAAGTTCATGTTATTATTCTTATTCTTATTATTCTTCTTCTTATTATTATTATAATATATAATCGACCACCGGTTGTCTCCTCTCACTCTCACAGCAATATACAGTATATATAAATACAGTATATGATATCTTTTTATACCTGTTCTGTACTGATCATGTCAATGTTTGTGTTCTATTAAAAGTGTCCACACACACACACGCAAAAACTGCTCCTTGTTAATACCTGCTCTGGTTGTCTGAAAGAATGTATGAGCTGCAGAATGTTGCTGTGTGCTGCGTATATGCTCTGCATGTTATGTGCCTGTGTGTGTCCTATGGTGTTGTGGTGTGTGTGAGTGTGTGTGTGCGTGCGTGTGTATAGCATGCGTGGTCAGTGTGTGTGGTGTCTTAATGGCTTGCCGTGTATGTGCAATGTGTGTGTTTAGTGTGGTGTACGGTGTTGTGTGTGTGGTCTATGCTTGCATGTATGTGTATGTGTGTGTCCCCGGTGTGTGTGGTGTGTGTGTGTCCTTATCTCTCGCAATGTACTGTGCCATGTTGTGTATGTGTGGTGTCTACCCGGTGGTTGTGTGGTGTGGTGTGTGGTCTATGCTGCATGTATGTGCATGTGTGTGTATGTTGTGTCTACGGTGTGTGTGTGTGTGTGTCTATGCTTGCATGTATGGGTGTGTGTGTGTTGTTGTGTCCAGGTGAGAGGTGAGCGTGCTGTTGAACATATGTCTCCATGGTGAAGAGGTCGTGATCCCATGGACGTTGTGCACCTGTGAGGAGCCAATCGTGTTCCTGCCAGACAAGGTCACATGGGCCTGCGGTGGAGGGGGGGGGGGGGGGGGGGGCGATAGTGGTGGGCGGGGTTTGGGGCTGGCCAAAAGAGGTGATGGCGTGGTGTGTGTTGTGTGTGTGAGAGAAATTATCGCTTGTGAATGACCACCCAAAGTACACTCCATTCTGTTCCCTGGTTATTTTACACGCTCCTCCTGTGTGTGTGTGTGTGTGTGTACGTGTGGTGTGTGTGTGGTGTGGTGTTGTGTGGCGGCGAGTGTGTGTGTAATTTATTCTATATGTGAAATAGCGAAACAGTTACCCCTTCCTTTGATATGTTTTTATTGAGGTGTGATGTGTGTGTGTGTGTGTTGTGGCTGCTATATGGCTGTGTGTAGTGTGTGTGTGTGTGGTGTGCTCCACCCCCCCCCCCCCACAAGAGCCAAATCAATCCGTCCCAGGGTGGGGGTGGTGGTTAAAACACACACATGTATCCGAGGCACAGGCTGTCAAACACCCCCCACCCCACCCCAGTGCATTATGGGCCGCCGTGTCCCCCCCCCCCCCCCCACCCCATTACGTTCACACCCGCCGCCCCGCCACCCCCACCCTTGCTAACACAGCAGCAGCCACAGCTCCACCACCACCACCACCCACCCCTCCTGCCCACTGTCCATAGCTCCACCACCGACACCACCCTCTGCTCTGGCAGCTGTCCAGCCCAAAATACAGTCGGGACTCTGTGGGTGGGGGGTGATGGGGTAGATGAGTATATAAGACTTTAATGGCTGGTGTGTGTGTGTGTGTGTTGTGTGTGTGTGTGGGAGGGGGGGGGGGGGTGATGGCAGTGGCAGATGCATTTTTATTGGAGGCTTAAACACACATTAGTGTGTGTGTGTGTGTGTGTGTGGTGCACATTAAGAATCTCCAGAGAGTTCCCTGGCGCTCAACCAGCCCTGCCACATGCACCGTGCACGAAATATGGCCATATTCACACACACATGCACACACACACACACACACACACACACACACACACACACACACACACACACACACTGTATGAGTTCTGAGAGTGACCTGTCCATCAGAGGAACCGGTCTCATTTCAGCAGCCACAAGGGACTCTGGTTTAGTTGACCAAAGGAAGATGTGTGTGTGTGTGTATGTGTGTGTGTGTGTCACACTGAATAATTGATAATTGAGTATCAACCTATAGCTGCGACACAGACCAATGCACAAATAGATACTCATCCACACACACACACACACCACACACACACACACACAGATACACATCCGTACACGTGCTCGAACCCTGACCTCGCTGGATAAGAATCACTGCTGTCCATGAAATCAATAGCTCTCACACGTTAATGGAGCGAGAGAGAGAGAGAGAGAGAGAGAGAGAGAGAGAGAGAGAGAGAGAGAGAGAGAGAGAGAGAGAGAACCAACTCTACTTGCAGATGTCGGACGGCACAGAACTCACGAAAGTCAAAGTCGTAGGTCGTGTTTCATAAATACTGAGAGGAAGATGAGAGAGAGAGAGAGAGAGAGAAGAGAGAGAGAGAGAGAGAGGTACAGGGATGTCTATATATGTCTATATATAAGGGGGGAGCAGTCTATAGTAGCTGGTCGGTTAGATGGCTTTGTAATCGGCCTACGAAGAGTTGGTAAAGCCTCAAAGTGAGTGATTTACTTTTAGAAAGCGGTATATATACTGCATTGCATTAACGCACTAAAGTAATTAGCCTGTCGCACAGCGGTCCGGGGCAGACCGAGGCCTGTACTCAAATAATAATAAAGTTAAGAGTCAAAGTTATCCTATATTTTGCTCTGGTATGATTGAACGGCGTCACGCGGCCACGATTTCTCCATTTAGATCAGCTATTTCTTCAGAGCCCGACGGCGATTGCGATTGTGTTGTTTATTGTGGGTGACGTCGCGCGCTTCCTTGTGTGGATAAACTTGTGCGGCGGCAGCAAAGTTCCCCCGTCGTGTTTCGAGATTTTAATAGACTCATAAAATCCAGCCTCAGGCCTCCGCTTGCTTCCTGACGCCTACAGACGTAAGCTATACTATAAGCCCTGTTTATGGGCGGAGTGAGGGGGCTAATAAGCCAATCATTTCATTTAAAACCCTTGCAATAGTCGGCCTATATACTGTGCATGGCTATTGGTCATGCAAACATTATGAGGCCGACGTCGAATGACGCTATTAATAAACAATGGCATGGAGTCATCAGCTGAGGCAATGAAGGCCTCAACGTGACGGCGGCGTGGGACTGGGGTGTGGGCGCCCTCTTGTGGCGGAGAAATATACCGCAGGTCCAGAATGAGGGCAAAAGGTCAGGCGGAAGAAATTCACCGATAAAAAAGCAACGGTTGACACATTTTTTTATCACGTTTACATGCAAACACATCGTCGATTGACGTTAAATCCGTTCCGGCGTCACGTCGGCGTATAATGTGCAGACGGAGCTCTTGGGTGTAGAAAGTAAACGGAGCTCTTTGAACCAAACAAACTGTGTGGGGTTATAGTCGTTTATTTGTTGCACCGGACACAAAAAAAATGAATTCACCTCAGCCCCACCGATGTGACACAAGCGGTAACCTCAAATCTATTTCCAACGGTTACTTTTGACGTATTAAATGAAAGGTCTTAAACACAAGGCCCTTGTATCGCCAATATTTATGTCTCTATCCCGTGTGCAGACACAATGAACTCATATAGCATAAAAAGCATGATTAATAATTAGTAACGTCGATATGAAGAGAACCGGTTTCTCCAACTGACTCGGTAACAAACAAACAAGCAAACAAACAAACAAACAAACACTGTTGTATCCCACACTGTGTGTCAGACTTAACACAGGCAGACATTGTCTTCTTCCGCTGTCGCATAAACGGTTAATCCTCCGCTTGCATTGAAGGGCTGGAAGAATAGTATTAGGGGACCGCTAAGCCTCTGAGCCAGCACTGCTGAGGATGAAACGTTTACATTGACCGTGCGGCAAGTCGTCCAGTCCACGCCGACATGTCTGTAGAATCTCCCTTGTTGCTTTTTTCTAATGGATGATCCATAGTCTTTATGATGTTTAGTTTCATGAATGCATGCAAAGTGAGAAATGTCCGCTGACTTTATTGTTTTATTTGCTGTGCTGACTCAGTGTTTTAATGTTTGTCTGATAACTTTCACACGGGCTTCAACGGAAATATTATATTATAAACAGCATAAAACACGTAATGACACATTCACCTGGTTTAGGATGGATTGACACACAATGACACACAGTGGACTACTACCGTCATTGGTTGGCGTTAAGAGTTCTTCAGGACAGATATGACGATATCATTATTCCAGATATTTTCTATCTAATATATGAATTATCTCATCGGGATACGGAGTAACAATCCTCGGGTTTGTATTGCATTGAGTTTAAACAGTGATAAGGTGTTGACTCCCTAACAGTGGACACGTTGACATGTTGACTTTGGTGTGTTAGTGTTTGCGCGTGTGTGTGTGTGTGTGTGTGTGTGTGTGTGTGTGTGTGTTCCCCCACCGATTAGGATTGTTATTTTTCAACTCCAAAATATCGTGATGGAGCTTAAAAAAAAACAAAAGAATGTACATTAAACATTACGGCAAAGAACGCGGGGACTCGTGGAGCGGGAGTGACGGCACAATAAGTTAACGAAACGTAGTTCTAATAATAGTTAGCTTACATTCAGTTCCAGCGTTTTTTACCAGCGCTAGACTCACTTAGCGCTGTGGGCAGTCTCACAATAAGGCTGCTGTGTTCCACTGTTATCTGAAGACCTTGAGATGAAACGTCCATAGAGAACATGAAAATGTTACTGGTCCTAAAAATAAAGAAAAATAACCCTGGAATGGCCGTGACGTTTTTTTAAATGGATGCGCTTAGATAAGAGACATATTCAAGGACATGTCCAAGTTTTCAGAGAAGAATTGTCTCTGAACTCTTTTATGCAAAACATGAAAATGTAACAACCGCACTTCAGCCAATGCTGCTGCGGCCGGAGCCGGAAAAAGCAAAGTGAAAAGACGACGAGGACAAAAGAACAAAGGTGTGGTTGTGGCATTTGGTGCTTTCCTGGCGGGTTACTGGAAACCACGCAGAGGAAACGTACGGGAATACGGAGGAAGAGGAGGAGAATCAAAAAGAGAGGAAGCCATTCGGGCCGAGCAGGACGAGCAACAACTCAGAGATCTACTGTATATTCACGACGTCCTTCGTGGCTAACGTGGAGCCCTCGATAAAACTTTAATCCGTGTAATACTTATGATCCCCACCCCACCCACCCCAACCCCAACCCCACCCCGCCGACCCAACCCCACCCATCGGCACGTGTTTCCCCATCATCCCATGTGGGTGGAGCGCGCCGTCAACAAACACAAACGACAATAAGATCACAGCAGAAAAGTCAAAGAGAAAGAGAGAGAGAGAAAAAAGTCAATTGTTTCCTATTACCGGGCGAGAGTTCGCGGGCACACAAAAGGATTCAGGGGAGGGGGGGGTTCGAAGGTCAGAGGTCATGAGGGTGAAGGGGCTGAAGCGTGTGGAGTGTGTGAGTGTGTGTGTGTGTGTGTGTGTGTCTGTCTCAGTGTGTTGGCGGTTCCTGGTTGGGCATTTCGTTGGAATGGCTGAACAAGGGTTCGGGGTCAGGGCTGGTGCCGCCGTCCTGGCTGCCGTTGCTGCCGAGGGTCCCCGCCGTGCTCATCTTGGTCTGAGACGTAAACAGGAAGTGAAAGGAAGACAAAAATTTGTATCACCATGGCGATAATGATGATTCATACACAGAACAGACACCACACTGAGTACCGGGTCAGAGTTTAAGTCTATCTGATGATTGGTTGACGGAAAACCCCCCCGAAAACGGCAAAAATGATCACCGACAACAACATACAAACAAGAAGAGCGTGTGTATAAACGGAGAGGATAAATATTGAACGTCGTTGAAAGAGATTGACACCGGCGATCAATAAATATATAGATTGGCTCACACACGTCACCAGCCACAACTATGGGCGGAATAGCAGAATAATACATTTGATTGATTTGACCAAGGACGATCGATTCTCCTCTTGACAAGCGTTGATGACGAGAAACTGTGCGGTGGCGAGAACGACAGAATACAAAATGAAAGACGATCTTTGAAAGACGACAACAATACTGTGATTATAACAAGCTGCTTCAAGTGGCGGGCAGCCGCCGGTACAAGGCTGGGCCTGGAGACGTTACCTTGAGAGTCCCTACTCGCTCCTCAAAGGTCTTGAAGGAGGGCTTGTTCCTGGAAGAGAACAGAAGACATATTTACTATTCGGTCAGCCATTCATTTAGAGCACACTTTAATCCGATTTTTTCTGTCATTCATTCATCACAAAGCGGGAAGTGGGCAGGCAATTTTTTGCTCGAGGATGTGGCCGTAGCTCAGGAGGTAATAAGAGCGGTTGTCTGGCAACAGGAAGGTCGCCGGTTCGATCCCCCCGGGCTCCTCCGCCTCCTCCTAGCTAAGTGTGGAGGTGTCCCTGAGCAAGACGCCACCTTAACCCTAAGTGCTCCTGACGTGTTGGTTGTTACCTTGCATGGTCGGCAACACTATAAAGTGCTTGGCATAAAAGCGCAATATAAACGCCGTCCATTTAACATTTACATCGGGTGCGGGGAGGAGGGGAGGGGGGGAGGGGGGGGTGCGGTCATTAACCAAGCCAAACGGAGAGTCACTTTCTATCACCCGAGAGCGAGAGAGAGAGACGCGACACCCGCAGGAGTCTCATGAGGTCATCGCTATCTGACACTCCGGCACAGATCGAGGACAATAGGGTGACAATGCGGGGGGTATTCTCAGAGCCACCCCGGATCCGTTCTGCTCGACCGGTGGGGTGAGAGATCGGTGTCCTCCTCCTCCTCCTCGTCCTCCTCCTCCTCCTCCTCCGCCGCCGCGTGCGTCTCCATGGTTACGATAGAGAAGCTCTCCAGGCGAGTATCGCTTACGTTTCCTCATTGCGGAAAAACCAAAAGGTGCTTTTTTTTTTCCTTTCTGGGGGACATTTTTTGACCACTAAAATGTTGTGACGGTTGCTACGAGTGCTGCTTATACCACACACACACACACACACACACACACACCGTGACGCTGGTCCCCACGACCACAGCAAGCAATTTCTCATACGCTCAGACAAAATGACTGAAAAAACAGGAAACTGGATTCAAGAAAAGAGTGATGTGTGTTCTGATGTATGGTCTGTAGCCGGGCCAGCTAGCTTCGTGAGTAAGCTTACCTCATCACAGGCATGCTAGCGGAATGCTGTAAAGAGCGAATGCTATCCGACAGCATTAAAGATAAGAGAGAGACAGAGAGAGAGAGAGCAGTTAGTCACTGTAGTTCTCAGTAAATATTTCACAGAGAAGAAGAAGGAAAAGGGAAGTAGAGCGCACAGAGTTCCCGATTACCTAAACTTTAAATCAGTGATTAATCCGGAGAGTGTTGGATGAAATCGTGTCTTTGTACCTCATTAACCCATTGATTGTGTGTCTCTGAACAGTGGATATAGTGTCGTAATCCTGTGACACACACACACGCGCGCACGCACACACACACACACACACACACACACACACACACACACACACACACGTCTATGACACCTCACCCTCCCCCAAACCCACTCTACGTCGTCCCAGGCAATACATGACAGAGTATGTGTGTGTGTGTGTTTGTGTGTGTGTGTGTGAGCGAGTGGGGGGGGTCTAATAATCGCATTACTCCCCCATTACTCCCCCATAATCCCGGGGGAGTGGGGGACTAGAGAGAGAGAGATTAGAATCAGGAAAGAGAGAGAGAGAGAGAGAGAGAGAGAGAGAGGGGGGATCCAGGGGTCTCGGGTGGTCGGTGGTTTGGTTCACGGGAGGAAGGAGAATAGAGGAAGGAGCCCGGTTTGGTCGCCTTACTTGACGTCCTCAAGCTTGCGGGTGATGGCGGTGCCCATGTTGGTGAAGGCCGCGGACGCCCTCTGACCCGCCAGCGTGATGGACTCCGACGTCTTCCTGTAGCTGCACGAGGAGGAGGAGGAGGAAGTAGTGAGGGGGGGGCGGGGGCGTGGACATTGAGGAATCGAACCCAGTACCCTTTTTTTGCGGCTGGGACACCACACTAACCATGATGACACTATCCAGCCACTATACAGCAGACACAGACAGCGAGAGAGAGAGAGAGAGAGCAAGCAGAGTGTTTCAGGAGAAACGGGAAATGAAAAGGTTGCATACCACAGCAAAAAGAAAACCCTTTTCCAGTAGAGCGTTGCTATGGCTGCCGGGCTGACGACAACAAAGCCTTCCCTGCCCTCTCTGATCATTACATTATGCTCGGCAGCCGCTAGTCTCCCCTGGACCAGACCTGTCTTGTTTGTATTTCTTTAAAGGTGCTATTATGTCAGAATCACGGATTCCTTCTCACTACTGACCCCTTTGGCCGGTAGGTGGAACTGCAGCGATTCAAATATAAGAGGAATCAGCCCAGAGTCGGGGAAGCTAAAACATTTTTTTTACTTCAACCACAACCTGCTCATGAACTGGAAATTTAAAGTGATTTGTGCTAAATGTAAAATCCTACATGTAGTTCCTGAACGGATTCATGATTCTTACATGCGGGAGAATCACAAGACCAATCGCAACGATCGGGGGGGGGGGGGGGGCGGAGCTAAGCGCAGGATGCAGAAGACGGCGGGCGAGCGGCGCTACGTACGCGTTGGAGGTGGTGACCTCCTGCCAGCTGCGGTGAAGTTCTGCTTGAGCTCGTTGAGCGGCGTGATGCCCAGCTTCCGCTTGATCTCCGCCAGCTCCTTCTCCTTGGCCGCCAGGACGTGGGACAGGGTCTGGATCTCATCCTCCACCTGTGGACACGTCGGGGGGCGTCGCGGAACGTTGTGGATGTTCAGAGGAACGGTTCAAAATGGGCCATTCGTCAAAACCGGAACTCACCAAGTCGGCTTATCGTTATTTTCCTAGCTGACACTCGCACTGGGATCCGAGTCCTGTGACCCTCCTTTACATCAACTCTCTCGCACCGCCTCCACCCTCCACCCTGACCTCCACCCCCATTCACCCCGGAGGTAACTGACCTTGGCCAGCTCTTCCTGGAGCTCCTCCTGCTCCTCGGGGGTCAGGCTGGGCACGACGACGGCGGCGGGGGGGGAGGTGGCCCCCGCGGAGGAGGCGGCGTCCTCGCCCACCTCTGGCAGGGAGTTGGCGGAGAGCTTCCGGTTACCTGGAGGGACGGAGGGAGGGAGGGAGGAGGGAGGGGGGGAGGGAGGGGGGGGGAGTCATTAGCAGGGGAGAGAGAAAACAGAGGGAGGTGCATACGATCGAAGTCGATTTAGCGATGAGACGATGAGGTAGCTGGACACATTTCAAACCATCACAGTTCGACATCACTTTGAGATCAATGTGGTCGCCCTAATTGCTGATGGGAGGAAGAGGAAGAGAAGATTGCGGGGGTGGGGGGAGAGGGGGGGCAGAGGTGTAACGCTGAAGAAGACCAGGGACGGTGTTTGAAGTGAGCCACGAGTCCAAGTGCAGGTGTGAGGAAAATGCATTATCCAAGCACCCCCCACCCCCACCCCGACCCCGACACACACACACACACACACACACACACACACACACACACACACACACACACTCGTACAGATGTTTGATGTGCACGGATGTAGCCCGTGGATGAAGAACAGCATGAATAATACAGAGGACTCTCTAGATGATGGAGACATCCTGTGCTCTGGCAGGGGAGACAGAGAGAGAGAGAGAGAGATGGAGAGAGAGAGAGAGAGTGAGAGAGCGGGAGAGAGAGAAAGAGATGGATAGAGAGAGACAGAGAGAGAGAGAGCGAGATGGAGAGAGAGAGAGGTTGTTTGACTCCTCTGCCTGTGGTGTCACTGCGTGTGTTATTCATGGGAGGCCTTGATAAGGCTCAGGAACCAAAGAAAGAAGAAGAAGAAGAAGAAGAAGAAGAAGAAGAAGAAGGAGAAGAAACCGAATGAATTAATGTCGTTCTTAAATAAAAGAAGCCTTGTCTCATGTGTTCTTGCATTAATTTCAAGATCAAAGTAAAACATGAAGACACAGAAAGGAGTGCACGTGCGCACACACACACACACACACGCACACACACATGCCACACACACACACACACACATGCACACCCACACACACACCTTTGAGGTTGATGAGGTGAAGCAAAAACCCAATCCTGCAGGGTTTGAACGTTCAATTTGCAAATGCAGTATGTAGCAGAGCGATATTTTAACGCACAAACACACATAATACAATAACAGACCATGAAACGTTCAGCTGGACTATGCAGTTGCAAATATATATTGTGAATATGGGTCACTGTCTGCGAAAGCCTCCGAGCACCAACGTAACCGACGTAGGCCAGGTTATGTACTCAACTAAAGTTGCACTTGTGACTGAAACCATCTCGGTTGGCTGGAAGAACCAGCTTAAACTAAACATACACACTTAAAATTATACTAGGCCTACTCACACTTTACATGTTTACATATTTACTTTTTAGAGCAAGCCCGACATCTTTTGGGGGGGATATTTGTAAGACATATACATATATATTGCCAAATTGTGCCTTTGGGAATGTACGGATACGCATGTGAGAACAATTTGAATCTGAATCGTGTCGGCACTTCCAGTTCACTTCCAGTTAAAGATGGTAGTATAGGCCTATCATATTAATGTATTAGAGTACACGTATTAGATATACATTTAGCAAGGATCCCCTCCAGATGTACTTTGAATATGACAAAATATGCGCGGCAGCAGTTGGAGAACCTGTACGAACATCTCGGGACTTTGTTGGACAGGACAGGAGGAGCTTTCAGACTGAACCGGCAACCCCCCCCCCCCCCAACAACATGTCCTAATATTTACTACGTACTTACTTATTTAAGTACTTTTTTCTCAATATTTACTGCTATTCACCTCCAAATGTGTTTGGTAGGTAAATAGTAGTTTCAACATTTTCAAGGTTTAAATGGAAAAAAGTCAGACGGAGCAGTAAATGATATATTCATAGGGTTATCCCCAAGGCTAAATAACTGAATATTCATATGCATGAACAAACAGATAGGTTTCAACTGCGTTGTTTTGCATACTTTGCATTTTGCATTGCTAGCGACTATTCAACATTCAACATTCAAGCGATTTAAAAAAGGTATCCAGATAATTCACCTGCTCTGTGGACCACAGACGAAGTTTTCTTTAAAGGATCCTTCAAGTTCAAAGTTCAAAATCGTCAGAGCGACACAAAGAATATTAATTATAACTGAATCCTACTAAGACTAAAAATGAAATACTTGAATATGAATTCACTCATTGAAACAGATGGACATCCTGGCGTCCTTAAAACCTGTTCATTAGCTAAAAGAGACAAAAAATGAATGCAGAAAATAATCAAATGAGCCAAGGGGTCAGAGGTCAGCATTGTCCTATAGTAATTAAACCCAAGGGAATAACAAGAGCTTTGGAGTGCCTTGGGATTCCGAAAACGAATTTTTCCGAGCATGCTAGCTAACCAACATATTCATCCAAATGGATTGCAGTGCAGTCCATTGTAAAATGGAGGCACAGCTATAACAGCTTCCTTTTTTGCAATTTCACAACCTGAATTTCACTACCGACCACTGTTGGTGACAGTGGTCATGTAATGAACAAGTGTGTCTTTGGCTTTGACTATAAACAAGTTCTGGTCTGCGTCTGACCACCCCTTTGACACACAAAAGGCTTACGTCTGCTGGGCTGGGCGTCGGGCCGACCAAAGGTGACGTTCCTGGTGGGTATGAAGACGTCGGCCAGTCGCACCGCTTCCTCAGCGCTCTTCGGGTTGTGCTCCCGAATCCACACTTCCAGTTCGGCGTTAACCATCCAGAGGAACTGTTCCAGGATCAATGCCTCTGTGATGTCCTGGATCGTAGAACTGTCAGGCTTCACCCACTTGCAAAATAGGTCTTTCAAGCGCGCATGCAGTTCTCCGGCGGTTTCACCGGCCGGCATTTCCAGTGACCGGAATCGTTGGCGGTAAATATCTGGCGTTATTCCATATTTTGCGAGAATGGCTTCCTTTACTTTACTATAGTTATCCAAGTGATTGACGTCCATCATAACATAGGCGCTTCGGGCTTTGCCGGTCAGCAGAGGCACCAGAAGAACCGCCCATTCATCTTGTGGCCAGTGACAAACATGGGCCATTCTTTCAAACGTCGCTAGAAAATCTTCAACGTCATCGTCTAGAGCTAGTGGTAAAAGCTTTGGAGCTCTGCGGCGGGAAGGTCCCTTCCGTCAGTCCTGGTGTCAATCCGGAGTCTCGACTGGTCATCTCCCCTGGATCATAGTAGAGGTCTTCGTCGGCATCGGCGTGGTCACTCTCTGCTTCTCGCCACGTTCGACCGGACTCTGGACCCTGCCGTTGCGTCCTCCATCACGTCATGCACCTGGCCCTGCATTTCCTTCAGCTTGCTGTTGCATCCTCTTCCATCTCTGCCCCTGCGGAGGATTCCTTCTCCGCCATTTGTCTCTGGCCGTCTGAGACTGCATCAGAGCCTTCACAAGCTCCGAAAGCTGGTCGATTTTGTCTGCCGCGGCTGCTTCCGCACGGCCCCGGGTCAGCTGAAGAACGGTTCGCCGCCACCTTCGGACTCCTCTGCTGGTCATTCTTCTTTCCACCTCTGGCCGTCTTCATCACCTCCTATCGCGCAGGGCCTTGTCTTCTGACGCCATTTGTAAGTTGGACGATGAATGCAGTTGGAGGATTTAGTTGAGGACGGTGAGCCATTGGTTGGAAAAATAATAAATCATATTTATTCTCACGTCTCTTCTTCTTACAAACAATTCTCTAGCCTATCCTACAACCCCCCACCCCCACACAGTAGAATTACCCCACTTATATACGTGCACACTAGGCTGGGCATTTTGAAGGCACATCAATATTTGAATATTCGATGAAGAAAATGTCGAATAACCAATTATCGAAGCAATTATCGAACTACAATCTCCAACATGTGTCCACCGGTCTTCTTCCTCAACGACGCAACTCTCGCGAGAGTCAGAGGGCCGCTGTTCCGCCATGTTTCCGTCGGCATTGTGACGTCGCGGACCGCAAACATTTTGTGAGTGGTGGCCTCCGCAGCGGTGAGGAGTTAGCTTTAGCCGAGCCCCTCGCCTTCCTCTCTCCCCCA
>PIJE02001208.1:32175-37175 GCA_002895965.2 Coryphaenoides rupestris | reverse complement strand
AACCAGAATCATGGGACACGGTGGGGGGACGACCATGGCCACAGCAGAGACATGCTAAATTATTCCCCCTGAACGTTCCTCCCTGAGCACCACGGCTTGTCTGTCAACGCCGGTGAGACGAGAAAGCTAAATGGTGAGATGGGATTTGTAGTCCCTGGACATGAGATAGCAGAAAACAAAACTTAAGGAAACATCAAAGCTGAACCTACTCCATAGTTTTGCTCTTCTGTGAGTGATATTTCGGAAGAGTCATCCACCCAAGTGGATGACTCTTGGGTGGATTCATAGATAAGTGATTCATAGATAATTCTGAAAAAGTCATTTTCCTTCCTGTAAACCAAGATCTGGTCTGGTTAATAGTTTACCAGCGTGGTGGATGCAGCAGCATCCATTAAAGCAAAAGGCAGTAGGTCAGGAGCTAAGAGCGGTTGTCTGGCAACAGGGAGGTTGCTGGTTCGATCCCCGGGCTCCGCCTAGCTAAGTGTCTAGGTGTCCCTGAGCAAGACGCCTAACCCTAACTGCTCCTGACGTGTTGGTTGTTACCTTGCATGGTTGACTGGTGAATGTCAGGCAAAGCAAGCTTTGGATAAAAGCGCTATATAAATGTAATCCATTTACAAAAGGCATTGGTTTAACGCACACAAAGCCCTATTCTATCAACACTTAACACCCTGAAGCACCTTGAATCACTCACCTTGGATGGCCCTACCCTGCAGTGGGACTTTTAACTTGAAGGACGTACATTGTACTACAGTAATACTGTGCAATAGAACAATGTTATTCACAACTTAGTCACTCGTCGTACGCTTTCATCCAAAGCCGCACCGTCATTACAGCGGGGTCGTCGGGGGTCATCGGGGTTCAAAACTGGACATTAGGCTTCCAAAGTATCATCACCATGACATCATCGTGACACACCTCTGCTCCGCCACATGAAAATGCTTTATGTGTTAGAAGCCATTAAAACGATAGGGGGGCAAATGAAAGAGCAGAGACTGGCACACAAGGTCAGGTCTGTATTTACACCTGGCTTGACAGACACTACAGTACCATGTAATTACACAAGACGAGAGAAGAGTACAAGTACCTCGACACACACATTAGGCTACGCACAGTACAGCATCTGCGTGGCATATACCTCCATGCAGCCAGATGCCACATTAGCCACCGCTGGGTTCCTGGGGTGTGTGGACACACACGGACCGCCAGGCTCACGAGGGCAACAGCACGTTGTTTGTGAGGGACGGTACAAGCGACCTTGAGATCTAATAAGACAAACTCGGGCAGACTGATCAGCATCATTTGATCATTCTCAGGGAAAAACAGGATGCCTCGGGAAAAAAGGCCTGACTGGGTTATTCAATGGAAAAGAAATTCCCAGTGACGATTTATACGACCAGTTGGGTTTGGACCAGCAACGATGATATTGTTAAATAAATAACAATATGCTAAATAATAACTAAATAACTAAATAATAGCTAAATAACTAAATAAATTACAACAATATGCTAAAACTGCAACTACTGAAGCTACTACTGGTGGTCAAATATTACTTGGCCAAATATTATAACTTGAAGGTCTCGGATAGCATTTGCTCAGAGATGGAGGTCAGTGAATGCAGACTGGTTTAGTGGGTCATCAGTTTAGCATCTCATTCCTTCTGAACAAACACAAGATGTGTGCACTGTCCAACGCTACAAATATTTACGACTTCTTGTCAGTAAAAACACAGCTGGGTAAAATGTTGAAGTTGTGTGTCAAGACATCAGGCCTCACCTATAGTGTGTTGCCTGTAATCGGTCATAAGTGGGAAACTTAATCATTTATAATTAATTTTGATTAAAATAAAGTTGGGATATGAATAACTTTTAATCGCTATTGCTACAGGAACTAGATAACACACCACACATTTGTATTTGTGCAAATATACAATATGTTGCTCATCAGGTCAGGTCATTAGTATTGAAAAGCTGAAAACTAGTTGAACTCATTGAACTAGTATTGTATGTATTTATATGCTTTGTGTGTGTGTGTGTGTGTGTGTGTGTATGTGTGTGAGTGTGTGTGTGCACCCATGCGTGCAGAGATGTTATGTTCCCTTTTTTATACAGGAGCCTGGATTTCAATCGTGAAAATAAGAACTGACATAATATCCAAAATATACCAAAGCAGTACATTAAACAGTCAGGCCTGGCAGAAATGACAGCTTAATGTTTTACTGTTTTCTTCAAATTCCCCCCTCGGGTTGAACAAACAAACCTGCCTCATGTGCTCAGCGGACAACGCCTTCAAGTTAAATACAACAGTAGCATAAGTATTATGTAAAGCATTAGTTGAGAAAGGGAAAGAGGGAGTGTGTGTGCATGTGTGTGTGTGTGTGTGTGTGTGTGTGTGTGTGTGTGTGTGTGTGTGTGGGGTGGGGTGGGGGGTGGGGACCAGGCCAGGTGAGACTGGAAGCCCAGCAGGTGTAGCGGGAAGGGTGGAGAACAGGAACAGATGGTTGCCTAGCAGGGAGGAGACAGGTGTGGAAGCTGAAATCACATCTACCTGTGTCTTCAAGTGGCAGACATACTGGCACATGATGTTTGTTTTGCACGACCCACCCATACTTTGCCATTTTATTCTATTTTTACTTTATTTTGTATTTTTCTACTGCAACCTGGCACACGAATTTCCTTCGGGATTAATAAAGTTCCATCTCATTTTAGGTTATCTTAAGAGTCTCACGTACTTTTCCACATTTTGATTCAGACTCGGGACTCTGACAGCGGACCCACATGACACCCGATTGTTAATTGCAATAAAGTTCTTATAATGTGCACTAATTAGTGGGCGAGTAGCTTCAATGAGTAGCGAAAAGCAAATGCAGTAAATGCTTACTCATCAGATATTAGTTACTGTGCACTATTTACTTCCGTGTTACTTTAAGTCAGCAGAATGTACTTTGTTCTGAAAGTGACCAAGTGAAGCAGCTATATTGTACAAATAACTTATAGCCGAGGCTGTTTCTTTTTTTTTTTAAAGCTTGTCATAAATGCTAAGGTCGTCAAATGAATTACCTTGATTGGCATCCTCCATTTCTTTTGCTGTTGTTGTTGTTGCTGCTGCTGTTGTTGTTGTTGTTGTCAATTTCTGTTGTGCACAATTTCAATTTCTGCAGTAATAATTGGCTAGTTAGTGTCCAGTCCAGTCCAGTGCAGTCCAGTCGAGTCCAGTCCAGTGTGTCGGTGGCCTCCAGTCTGTCCTCCCTCCTGCTGCTCGCTGTCAGCCTCAGACGCCGCAGCGGGAGGGGGGGGGGGGGCGTGGCGATGTCGATGTGCGTGACGTCAGCCGCACGTCCGAGTGTCAACACACGGGAGCACGTGGTGGTGGTGATGGTGGTGGTGATGGTGGATCAACAGTCAACAACAAAACACAGCAACAAAACAAACAATGACAGACAATGGTACTTGATCATCATCATCATCATCATCATCATCATGTATTTATTTCTCACATTAAACCAGGTCTGCACTACATAGGGGTTGATTGGATTTCTGACGCCCCAGGTATATACTATAAACTGTATAATTGTATCTTTTTATAATTTTCTTTAATTACAATTAAATGAGTACAAGCACCACCCGTACAACCATGTAACCATGTGCTATGTGGTGTCCATAATGTGCTAATTAATTGTGCCTCAATCATAGGATTAAGGAACAAAAGTATTAATTGAATAGCCAAAAACACATACACACTGCACATCCTGTATGTGTATTTGACAAATAAACATATTTAATTGAAACAGAGGCAACACAGGCAAGAGATGATCACGAAAGTCTGCCACCTGCTGGGATGACTTTGTCTTGTTGTTGTTGTTGTTGTTGTTGTTGTTGTTGTTGTTGTTGGAGGTGCAGGTAAGCAAGGTGATTTTGTGGGGACGTCTGGCGTGTATTTACAAATTACAAATATAGACACACCCGCACTAGCTCGGTCCATCGATGAACACCTAAATCCATCCATGACAATACCAGCACCTCAATCAGAATCAGCTTTATTTCCAGCCAGGAATATTTGCATAGACAACTTGGCAAGGAATTTGCTTTGGTGATTTGGTGCACGACATTGAACATTAAACAGAGCGAGTACTGCCAGGTGACAATTTACAATAAACTATGAAAACAAATGTTATATAGAAATGTCAAAAACAAATGCTATTAAAAAAAGGAATTAACCAATTTCGCAATTAATTAATATCACGTAACTTGGACGCGATTGTGGTGGACTTCAAACATTAGGTTCAATACACATATAAACGTATAATTAAACTTATCTATCTATTTAAGCATAGCTGCACGACAGGCCCGTTGTCGACCCTCCGCTTCGTGATTATAACCATATATCACGGACTGAAGTGAGCTATTGCTTTTATAAAATGGCCACCAAGGATGGCAATATAAAAGTAGGCTAATAGACAGATTATAATTTAAATAGTTTGTATTAACAGGTCAATAACGATTTTTCCAAGGAAATAGTCCCTACTGGCTGCCGGCACACGCGTTGCGATGCAACATTACGATTTAAACAGTTTGCATTTACATAATTTGTTTATTTATTTGTATTCATTTGTATGTTGCCGTTAATTGTGCAATAATTTTTTTACCAAAAAGTTCGTTTCTTCGTTTGCTAGCTAGTTTGTTAGGGGGCGTTCACTTACCGTTGCTAAGCAACCGGAACCTCTTTTCCACAGGCGGAGTGATACCAAGTGTGAAAAGGAATGAGACTCGTAGCCCTGATATATGGTTGTTATTATATCATATTCTATATATATTATAAGGTTATTATATTATATATGGTTATTATATCACGGCTATGAACCAATCGGATTGTTTGAGTTCAGGTACCCGTTTTATAAATAAATATATACTACACTGATACCTTTTAATGATTTACTCATACTTATTTGCGAATGGATTACAAACATATCGTAAATCATGAATGAATAATCGTGAGCGATC
>PIJE02001208.1:16043-27723 GCA_002895965.2 Coryphaenoides rupestris | reverse complement strand
ATACTGGAACCCGTCGTCGCGGCCACTACACCTCCCCGGAAAGCGAGCGTCCTGCGGTTCCTCTCTCCGGACATTTTCCTCAATATATATATAAATATATTATATATATATATATATATATTAAAATCTTCACTTTCTCCCCCACCCCCCTCTATTCCCTTACTTACTCACCCCCCGGTCTCTCGTCAAATTAAAATATATATCTATAAAGTGTGTTCCGAATGGCTCGGGTGGACGGGCTTGTCGTGGCTCTCCCGCGGCGGCCTCCCCGGGTGACGGTGTCGGTTATGCGGAAATAAATACGCGTTTTGACGGCATACTGGATTTCAGGGTGCTCTCGCTGCGTCCGCGCAGGCCCCGCAGAGGTCGAATGGCAACGACTCTCCCCCATAATGCACCTCGACCAGAGAACGGGGTGGCGGGGGGTGGGAGGGAGGAGGAGGAGAAGGAGGAGAGGGGAGGAGGGGGGGGGGGCGCTCCCCCCCCCTCCTCCTCCTCCTTCATCGCTCCATGCGTTTACACGTGGCACATCTGGAGGAGGACTGATGCTGAGGATGAGGATGAGGATGGGGGAGCCTGGGCCTGGGCCTGAACGCGCGGCCCGAGCCAACCGATCCGGTACCAGGGTGTCCTAGGCTGACTTCGGCAGCACGCTCCCCCACTCTCTCGCTCTCGCTCTCTCTCTCTGCTCACGCTCGCACGTAAACAACCTGCCTTGCCAGGTCGGCGCTCCTCGATCGCTCATGCGCTCGCTCGCTCGCTCGCCTTATGTGTGTGTGGAGATTATGGCTGTTGGCCTCTGCAGCACTTTGATAGATCAGTCTGCACTCTGTAGGGTGGTTGTATTTTATAATTTCAAACTCTGTTAGTAAAATGAATCATTATTATTCTAATAATGATTATTGTCATCTGCTTGTAGTGTGCTTCTTCAATAATGTTAATAACCGCAGATGAAAATACCGACTGGTGTGTTTTATTTAGCAGCCATGTGTTGCACGCTTGTTGTTAACGTACAGCATGTCCAGAAGACATGAATGTTATGTTGACGATCTGGCCACATGACCACGTCGGTCATGTGTCCACAACCAGTCCACAGAGGCAAAAAGACACGCGGCCCCACGTGTTGCCAAAATACCAATGCGTCGACCCGCAACACCACCACCACCACCCCTTGTCCCCTTTTTTTTGTACCACCCTCACCCATCCTCCACCTCCTCCGCTCCCGTGACTGGTTGGCCGCTGAGGGCAGTGTTGAGATGACCGCTCGGGTGTAGCGAGGACCAGGACCAGAGTGCAGGGCTGCTTCACCACAAAAGGCCCACAGTGAGTGTGGGAGTGGACAATGAGCCTCGGGCAGAACCTTATGAAAGGGCTGAAATGGGGTGACCCAGCCCACTCTCGCTCCCTCTCTCTCTCTCTCTCTCTCTCTCTCTCTGTCTGTGATTCTATCTCTCTCTAACTCTCTCTCTCTCTCTCCTACATAATGCGTCCTCCCTTCATTTTCACAAGGCTCCTCCCCACCTCCCCTCCCCTCCCTGTCGTTGTTCGTCTTATCGTGCGTGTGTGTGTGTTTCAATCACCCTCCCAATCTCCCCCCCCCCACCCCCCACGTCTTTTCTTCCAATTTCTACTTAAATTAAATCTCGTCCAACATGGCGGTGTGCGCGCTGTGCTCCGGATACTCCAACCTTTCCCGGTGTTTCCAACCTTTCCATTTCTTATCCCCTCTTTGCCCTGCTCTGTGTCTCTCTCTCTTTCTATCTCCCTCTCTCGCTCTCTTTCTCTCTCACTCTGCTGCTTCCCCCCTCCCCACACCCTCCTCCAGCTGTGCCAGATGATGACCACCCACCACCCCACCCCACCCCACTCTACCCAACCAAATACCATCCTGCACCGTCCCTGACCAAAGAATACCCAGCACGGTGGTGGTGGTGGTAGTGCTGGGTGTGGGTGGGGACTTCCAGAGAAAATTGATTTAATCTGAACCGCTCCAGCTGTGTGTGTGCGTGTGCGCACGTGCGTGTGTGTGTGGCTTTATAGATGAAGAGGGGATGAAAGGAGGGACTAAAAAAAATAAAACAAAATAAATCCAGGGTCGAGCAATGTGAATTATTCTGGATTAGGACATCTGCTGCACAATTCTAAAATGAGCCCAGAAGAGAGAGAGATATATATATGCTGGCCAGCGAGCAACGGCGATAACCTTCGTGTCTGGTTGTGTGCAGTGTAGTGCAGTGCAGTGCAGAGGCTTTAGCAAATGGCGGCCCCCTAACCCCACCCCTAACCCCGCCGCCCGCCGCCCTCCACCCTCCACCCTCCCCCCTCTCCACACAGATGGAGACGGGAGGAAAGTAAATATGGGTTCACTCCCCCGCACACGGTAATCTCGCCTACCCTACCCCACCTACGTGTCAAGTTGTTCACTATATCCGAGCGCTGAACACTTTCGGAACAACACTTGCAATAACGCTAAAGCAAAGATCTGAAGGTGGAGTTGGTGGAACCAACAGTACATTTGATAGCTATAAACACAAAGCTGGATGGGAGATGGGAGAGCAACAGAGTGCACATTTTTTAAAAAACTGCCTTCGTGTTCGAGTGATTTCCAGCCAGCGATTTCTTTTTTCTTTTTCACGCTTTGCTTACACGTTAGCTGGATGTAGCTGCATGGACACCAGGTGGTCCTAATCACCGCTAGCTAGGGCCGCTCCAGCTACCTGACTCCAGAAAGGGGAGGACAACAACTGGGCAACAGCATTATTCTCCCCGCATTGACCATACCTCCTCTCCCTCCCTCCCACAGTGGGGCAGAGAGACAGCCTGGTACAGTGTGTGTGTGTGTGTGTGTGTGTGTGTGTGTGTGTGTGTGTGTGTGTGTCCACCACACACACACACACACACACACACACACACACCCAACGTATTTGGTCCAAAAGAACAGACCTGCAAAGTGATTTGGTACAGTACACCATCAACTCGCTGGCTCTCAATGGCCAGCATATATATATCTCTCTCTCTTCTGGGCTGGGGTGGGGGGCATCTGAATGTAGACTTCTTCTCCTTGACATGCAAACGCAGTAGTCTTGCGCAGTCCCACGGCAGTCGTTCCCCTCGGTGCCTGGCGCGCACGCACACCGCTTGCAAATTTTTTGACACCGCGACACGGCGCACCTGCCTCTTGGCGAGAACTAGTTTTACAGGCTTCAGTTAGGGCAAGGGATCAGGCACCGCGACCGCAACGGCGATAACCTTCGTGTCTGGTTGTGTGCAGTGTAGTGCAGTGCAGTGCAGAGGCTTTAGCAAATGGCGGCCCCCTAACCCCACCCCTAACCCCGCCGCCCGCCGCCCTCCACCCTCCACCCTCCCCCCTCTCCACACAGATGGAGACGGGAGGAAAGTAAATATGGGTTCACTCCCCCGCACACGGTAATCTCGCCTACCCTACCCCACCTACGTGTCAAGTTGTTCACTATATCCGAGCGCTGAACACTTTCGGAACAACACTTGCAATAACGCTAAAGCAAAGATCTGAAGGTGGAGTTGGTGGAACCAACATTACATCTGATAGCTATAAACACAAAGCTGGATGGGAGATGGGAGAGCAACAGAGTGCACATTTTTTTTAAAACTGCCTTCGTGTTCAAGTGATTTCCAGCCAGCGATTTCTTTTTTCTTTTTCACGCTTTGCTTACACGTTAGCTGGATGTAGCTGCATGGACACCAGGTGGTCCTAATCACCGCTAGCTAGGGCCGCTCCAGCTACCTGACTCCAGAAAGGGGAGGACAACAACTGGGCAACAGCATTATTCTCCCCGCGTTGACCATACCTCCTCCCTCCCTCCCACATTCCCCCACAGTGGGGCAGAGAGACAGCCTGGTACAGTGTGTGTGTGTGTGTGTGTGTGTGTGTGTGTGTCCGACCACACACACACACACACACACACACACACGACACACACACACACACACACACACACACACACACACCACACACACACACACACCACACACACACACACATCTGCTGCTTGCCATACACTGATGAGAGAAGACTGTGAGGGACTTAGTGTGGATGCTGTGGTGGTGGTGGTGGTGGTGGTGGTGGTGGTGGTTACAGGTGTGAAGTGGTGGTGGTTGCTGTTGTGGTTCTGTCTATGTACAAGTTAACCTAACTCGCTGGCTCCCTAAGTCGCGTCCGCGTGTCCGTGTCGCCTCCACTCTAGCTCGCATCACTCTATCCATCCTCTCTTCTCCTTTTCTGGCCTGTCTCTTAGACTTGCTGCACTATGACTGTGCCCTCAATCCAGAATAATTCACACTTGCCTCGCTACCCTTGCGGATTTACTTTTTTGTTTCCTATTTTTCTTTCTGTTACGTCCCTTCTATTCCATCCCTCCTCGCTTTATCGTATCAAAGCACACCATCACACGTCGCGGCTCACACCCACAACACATCCTCACTTCCTCCTGTCTCTCCATACTTCTTCTCCTCTCTCTCTCCTCTCTCCGTCTCTCCTCTCCTCTCCCCCCGGTCTCTCCTCTCCTCTCCTCTCTCCCCCCTCTCTCCTCTCCTCTCTCCTACCTCCCCTCTCTCCCCCTCTCTGTCTCTCTCCTTCTCTCTGAATTGTTCTTATGAATGTGCGTGCGTGTCTGCATAACTGTGTGTGATTCTGTCTGTATGTGTGTCTCCATGTTTGTGTGAGTGTGTGTGTGTGTGTGTGTGCCTGTCCTAGTGCGTAATGCGTATATGTTGTGTGTGTGTGTGTGTGTGTGTGTGTGTGTGTGTGTGTGTGTGGTGTGTGTGTGTCTGTCCTTCTGTGTGTCTGTGTGTGTGCGTGTATATATGTGTGTGTGTGTGTGTGTGTGTGTGTGTGTGTGTGTGTGTGTGTGTGTATGTGTGTGTGTGTGTGTGTGTGTGTGTGTGTGTGTGTGTGTGTGTGTGTGTGTGTGTGTGTGTGTGTGTGTGTGTGTGTGTGTGTGTGTGTGTGTGTGTGTGCATGTGTGTGTGTGTGTGTGTGTGTGTGTGTGTGTGTGTGTGTGTGTGTGTGTGTGGTGTGTGTGTGTGTGTGTGTGTGTGTGTGTGTGTGTGTGTGTGCTGCGGAGATGTGACCTGTTTGTTAGTAAAAATAGGAAAGAAAAGACGTGGGGGGTGGGCACGTGAGGGGAGAGTGTATTGGCGAGAGGGTTTTGGAGGATTTGTGACCAGAGGCTAAGATTTTTGGACGCATGTGGTGGTATGTAAAACACAACGCCAACCCCAGTATGCCACGACACTGCAACGAATAGAAAATGGAACGATAAAGACCACTAGACCTAGTCTGACGCACCTCCCCAAGTGGCTTGACAGTGGATAGGCGAGAACCGGTGGCGGGGTGAGAGAGAGCCCTACACAGACACAAGCACCTTATATGACACACATGACACAAGACGAGCAACCGGCAGCACCACCAGCCACATATCACATAGTAAGGCGAGCACAACACACACGACACAACAGATGACGAGAAGAGATTTAACACACGAAAGAGATCAAATATTACAAAACCAAGAGCGAAAGAACCACAACAAACAACACAGAGCAGCAGGAAAGAGAACAGACAATTAGAGAGGAAGCCTCAGAAGTGGGTGGCTCGACGCAGTCCAACACCACCCACACCCCATACACAGACCGCTTTCTTATAAAGGTGTCTGCCCCGGCTAGAGGCATCATTGTTGATCCTACGTTCACACCTACATCCTCCATACTGCTGGTGTCAGAACACGCTATGTTTGCGGTGTTGCCGGTATTTCTCGTGAAAGACAGCACCGCACTCCGCACTCTGGGCCTAATCGGTCCCACACACAAAACAGACATACAGACTCACATGTGCACACACACACACACACGGGTACATTGTCTGTCACTATCTCTGTCAGAACAGAGCGTTCCTATTCTGAAAGACCGCAATCCCATGGTACGTGCACTTGCCAGATACACAATCCTAGTCCCAGATGATCACCACACACACACACACACACAGACACACACACAGCACACACAGAGACAAACACAGACACACACACATGCTAAAAACATTCAGTTTCACGATGTCCTCTGTGTATGTCGCAGCGGACTATTTTTAGTGTTTTTATTGCCTGAGAACCTCCATTGCTCTGTTGATGTGATCGTACGATAGAACGGGCCTCTGTGGTTCCTCTCCTCACGTTTCTCCTCCTCCTGCTCCTCCTCCTCCTCCTCACCAGGCGATCATCTATGAAGGCCAGGACAAGAACCCCGAGATGTGCCGTGTTCTACTCACCCATGAGATCATGTGCAGGTATGCCACACCCCCCCCGGAAGGACGAGCATCTGCCATTTTGGCAAACACGTGGGGCCCCCCGGCTCCTCTTCTTCTCTCCCCCACTCCTGTTCGCGCCCTTCCGCTCTCCGCGCCAACAACCAACCCATCTTCTCTCATTCCCGTCCCTGCCCCCTCCTCCATGACTCAGTTCGCACCGGACGTTCCCCCCCCCCCACCCGCCCGGTACTAAAACTACGTACAGGCCACCCAACACACACAGCGCCCATACATACCGATACCCTTCTAAATTATTGCGTTCCTGGGACACGCCTTATGCGCATGAATAGCGTTACCGATGTGACAAAAGAAGTCGTCTCTCCGCTGAAGCCCTCGCACAAAGGTTGACCACACTGTGTAATCACTGAATCACTGACTTCCTCCATCAAGATGAAGCCCGGGCCAACTTCCACATTGTAACTGTAAAGGCTACGCCGCTGCGCTGCTCTAAATAACAACGCTGTACTGCTAAATTACAATACCACTCTTTAATATTCCCCTCTAAGCTAATTAATACAACCAGATTGAGCTTCAGTCTAACTTTACAAATACCAATTATTAACAAAAATGTAAAAATATATAAACTTAAGATAAAATTAAAAAAAAAAACAATAAATAAATAAACTAGTGACCTAAAGAGAATGAATATGCATTTTCAAGTTTACAAATAAAAATGAGACACAGCTTTAAAAAAACAAAAAAAAAAAACTACCTAGAGGTAGCCAGAAAAAAAAAAAAGTTGGGCTGATATTCTGTTTGGGAGTGGATAAAAGTGCTTGCAGAAAGGCCCGATGACGTGCAGTGAGAATCTTCGTCCCCCTGCTCCATGTTCCAACCTGTGTTTGAGTTGAGAGGAATACGTTTGGAGCGTTTTCGTTATTTCATTTCTTCTTTTTTAGCCTTGTATTTTAGTTTCCGATTAAAGTGTGTGGGGTTTTTTTTTTACCCCCCCGAAAGGTAAACACTGTCATTATCTGCTGCACCTCATGTCATCCGAAACCATTTTCTACTTCCTGTATGCTCACACAACACAACACAACACAAGGCTTTGGCCGCCCGCTCTCCAACGCAGAAACCCGTCTGAGCCCAGCTTCACATAAAGTGATCTTTTTGGACTTCATTTCTTTTTTACAAATGTGCACATTTTGCACAGGCATTTAATTATTTCCAACGATACTGAGCTGAATACGTTTGTGCCTTGTAATATTGCAACTAGGTAATTGCTCCAGGGTTTGGATGAATAGAAAAAACCTCACCTTCTCATTGGGAACCTATTGAAAAAGACTCTTGCGCTATGTGGACACGGGGGCCTAATGGTGCACCACAACACATCCTATGTCCTCTGCTCCAATGTTGACTCTTTATTATATTAACCACCTCTCCTCCCCCCCCCACCCCTTTGTCTTCCAAAGGATTCAGAAAGGACCTTGGACAACTCCAGCCCGTGCAACATCCCCCCGGAGGAGGACTACCGGAACAAGCCCAATGAGAACTCCTACTGCTACCAGCTGCTGCAGGAGCTCGACAAGCAGCGGCGCGGCGGGGTCCTCTGCGACGTCAACATCGTGGTGTGCGGCCAGGTGTTCCGCGCGCACAAGAACATCCTGGTGGCCGGCAGCCGCTTCTTCAAGACCCTCTACTGCCTGACCAAGGGCGAGGACCAGGACGACGACGACGACCAGGCGACGCACCTGGAGCTGGCCGCCGTCCAGGGCTTCTCGGTCATCCTGGACTTCCTTTACTCGGGCAACCTGCTGCTGACCAGCCAGAACGCCATCGAGGTGATGTCGGTGGCCAGCTACCTGCAGATGACGGAGGTGGTGCGGACATGCCGCGCGTTCATCAAGGACGCGCTGAACATCAGCATCAAGCAGGAGGCGCCCGAGGCCGTGGTGGTGGACTACAACAAGCGGCGCACGATCACCAAGGACGGGCACAAGCTGGACCGCAAGCCCAGCAACTTCTGGGCCACCAACATCCTGTCCAAGCTGTCCATCAAAGCCAGCGGGAACACCGGGAGCAGCAGTAACAGCGGCGGCGGCGGCAGCAGCAGTAACGGCGGGCCGGCGAAAGAGGCGTGCGAGGTGGTGAAGGAGGAGGCCAGCGACGTGGAGCTGTCGGCGGCCGGGGGCGAGGGCTGTGCCCTGGGCGCCTCCGGCGGTGGCTGGAGCCACCACCACCATCACGACCACCACCGCCACCGCCACCACAACAACAACAACAACGACAACTCCTCCGACTCTGCGGAGGCCGGCGAGGCGCGGGAGCACGACGGGCCGGGGCAGGTGTTCGTCTGGAACGAGCCGGCCACCGGCGGTGCGGTGGCTGCGCCGGCCGCCGCTGCGATAAAGCGTGAGGCGCCGGACCCGGCGGCGGGCAGCGGGCGGCGGAAGAAGCAGGCGACCACCCGGCGGTTCGTCTACAACGTCCAGCCCGACCCCGAGGACAGCTTCGACGAGGGCATGTTCGTCCAGCCGGCCTCCTCGGCCTCCTACCCCCGGGAGGACTTCTCCTACCTCTCGGAAAATGCAGGTACGACCTCTACCGCCCCTGTTATCATCGTCCACCCAAACTCAAACAATGGGGACTTAGGTGTCGTTGAAAATAGCCTCAGTGCATTCCTGTTTGTCTGCACACACAGATGGAGGACAGGCCCGTATCTGTAATCCTAGAATCCAATACGGTAGCATGTTACCACGGCTTCCTTTTTATTGATTTATTTCTGTCCACGGTGGTTTCCAGAAACCCACATATATCTTGTCCATACTAGCCTAGCCGCCGGGTGACCTCAATGGATAAGTTTGCCGATCTGTTCTTTTGGACCAAATACGTTGGGTGTGTGTGTGTGCGCGGTTGTGTGTGTCAACCTTATCTCGATCTCTGCTCTCGATGTCTCTGGGGCTGTGCGCTCCGTCGCAAAGGCAAAATCTGACCCCCACAACTCCGTCGTTTGACAGAGTTGATGGTGCCAGAGTTGGGGTAAGATGGCGGGTAAGATAGTAGTGGTGAGATCTGGGTGCAGGCAGCACGGAGGAAAGGTAAACATTGTGCTTATTTGCATATTCCGCCACGGCCCACGCTGATGTGATAGAAAGGCGGTTAAAAGTCAGGCAAAGTTCCTCTTTTTTAATATCGCTCACTGCAGATCACAAATGGTTCTCATTAAACAAGAGCACAATTGGGTGTTGAAGATATGACCCTGAGCCCTGTCCCCCAGTCAATAGATGATCAATAACACATTAATATAAACGAATGTCCCCACGCTGGCCTGAACAGATGAGGATATAGTATATATGCTATGTATCTAAAATAAATGAGACTGGACAAGAGACCCGGCATTTTAATTTTATTACGAGCCATTACTATAATGGTTAGTATTGCCTAGTGAGGTGCCAATATGACCATGGGGTATGGTTGAATTAATGCACTGGCATTGTTAGAGGTTACATAGAGGCTGGGATCTATGGAAAAAAAATGTATTGTGCTAATTATGGGACATTTCACACAATATCGATAAAATATCACAATATGCTTATGAATTCAAAAAGCCATTGTAAACAGTCTACCTGAGGGTCATTACATTGAAGAAGATGGACATTTCAAGTATGCTAAAAGCTTAAAATCATTTTAAGGGCATATCTTCTCATTAAAAACTGGGTATCACGATGGGTAGATAATATCTTCATTCCATGACTACACAATACCATTCAATAATATTGAAGTGTGTGTGTGTGTGTGTGTGTGTGTGTGTGTGTGTGTGTGGTGTGTGTGTGTGGTGTGTGTGTGTGTGTGTGTGTGTGTGTGTGTGTGTGTGTGTGTGTGTGTGTGTGTGTATCCTCGCCTCCTTGTACACCTATTGCTCCTCCCCCCGACCCACGCATCTCCTGATTGCAGTGCAGCGCTGTGGCGCGATCGTATCACACACACACACACACACACACACACAGAGTACAATTATCTTCCTGTGTGTCTCTCTGGCTGTGTGTCTTCCTGTGTGTCTCTCTGGCTGTGTGTCTTCCTGTGTGTCTCTCTGGCTGTGTGTCTTCCTGTGTCTCTCTCTGGCTGTGTGTGTGTGTCTCTCTCTGTGTCTCTTCGTGTGTGTGTGTGTGTCTGTGTGCGTCTCTCCGCGCTCGTCCATGTGTCTCTCTGTGCGCGCGTGTGTCCGTCTCTCTCCGTGCCTCTCTCTCTCTCGTGTCTGTATATGTGTGTGTGTGTGTGTGTGTGTGTGTGTGTGTGTGTGTGTGTGTGTGTGTGTGTGTCTCACCAGGGAATGTCTCTTGACGTGCTCGCGGCGCGTGAACAGCTTGCCGCAGATGTCACAGCTGAATGAGCGCACGCCGGAGTGTATGATCAGGTGCCTCTTCAGGGTGCGCCGGTGCTTGGCGATGTAGTTACAGTGCGGACACTTGAGCTTGTTGAGGGCCAGGTCTGAGGACTCACCTGGAGACAGAGAGGAGGAGAGAGGGGGAGAGAACCAACTGTTAACATGGGGAGGGGGGGGACGCTGCTGCCAAAACTTTTATTTAAAATAAACCCTGACATTGGGTCTCCCTATTGGAGGGCGAGGGGTGATAGTCTCATCCATGGTCACTCGCAGGTGAGGCGAAAGCAAAGCAACAAAAAAAAAAACAAAGAAAAGACGAGAAACCTAAAAAAAGAAAGAAACTCAAAGATCTATTTATATCCAACTTCCTTTCCAGATTATTAGTCATTAACCGATAGACAGGGCGTTTGAGGAAGTGTTTGGAGCGAGTGGAAAACCGGCAGAACACATTCCACGAAATTATTTTGCGCAAGTGACACCGAATGCATGTGGACACACACACACACACAACACACACACACACACACACACACACACACACACACACACACACACACACACACACACACACACAACACACACACACACACACACACACACACAAGACAGAAACACTGTTGCGTCTCAAAAACACAATTATACTGTGGCAGTAAACACCTGGCCGCAGAAACCTTTTAGGGTGATTAACGACCCCAAGCTGGCAACCACTAGCGTACCTATCTATATTTGGGAGAAGAAACAAAATACGCAACACGCATCAATTACGGACGCAGAAGCTAAACAACAGCAGAGATGCATTGATGGTGCGCGTGTGGTGTACTGTGTGCGCACGCACACACGCGCACGCACACACACACACACACGCACACACAGAGAGAGGCTGGTATAGCACCCCCTGTACACCTCACTAATACATTAACCCGAGGAGAGGAGAGTCCAAGTCACTAAGAGCATTGAAGCGCATTAACAGGGGCGGGAGGGGGGGGTGTGGTGGTGGTGGGGGGCTCAGGGGTTTTACA
>PIJE02001208.1:5000-12862 GCA_002895965.2 Coryphaenoides rupestris | reverse complement strand
ACACACAGAGAGGCTGGTATAGCACCCCCTGTACACCTCACTAATACATTAACCCGAGGAGAGGAGAGTCCAAGTCACTAAGAGCATTGAAGCGCATTAACAGGGGCGGGAGGGCGGGGTGTGGTGGTGGTGGTGGGGGGCTCAGGGGTTTTCCCCTCAGCCTTCTTCATTATCCTGCATTAGATAGGGCTAGTCTCTCTCCCTCTCTCCCCTCTCTCTCTCTCTCATCACATTACAGGCTTGCTCGTTCGCCCATCTCCCCCCCCCCTCTCCCCCCCCCCACACACACACACACACAGCGAAGGAGAACAGGAAGACACAGCCACGAGGAGACACCCAGCAGAGAGAGACAGGAAGACAGGAAGACACACAGCCAGAGAGACACACAGGAAGACACACAGCCAGAGAGACACACAGGAAGACACACAGCCAGAGAGACACACAGGAAGATAATTACGATAATTAGTGTTAATTGTACCGGTGTGTATCGATCCTCACCTCCAGGGGGCGCGCACACGTCCGACACACAGCCGCTGTCTAGTTGACCCTAATGAGTTCACTGTGAGGTCACACCAAACCCAGTGACCAATAGCAGAGCTGGCTTGTATTCTCTCTAGCACCACTGGTTTCTTCTGGCCAACACGGAGGAGCAACGGTGTGTGGATGTCTCTGGGGTCCAGGGCTCATAATCAGTCTGTTTTGTCTCCAAAACATTTCATCAATCACAACCGTGATCTGCATGTGTTTGTTGTATTGTGTAGCCCTACTGAGAGTCAAGGCCCAGGATCAATTCCTTGTATGTGGAAACATACTAGACCAGTGATTAGAATAGTAGAGGTTATATTCAACTGCTTACTGGATAATAAACATGTAGTTTATTTGAGCGGTGTTGCGGAAAGAGCTGTCAGCCTTGTGCAAATAATAATAAATAAGTTAGATTGACGTAAATAAGATAAGAGACCTTTATTACCTTTATAGCAATGCAATCAAGAGATGCACATAATGTGTCTATTGACAGATTAAAATGGCACACAAGCGACTTACAAAGAGTACATTTGTTGCCAGAGACGGCAATATATCGCCGTGGTACATAAAGATAAGAATAGAGCAAGTGTCAAGCATTCATAATTACAAGGTTAATGGAACGAGTTTTATAATTGCTAGTTAGCCTGCATAATAGCTGGGATAAGAGCAGACGTGCCATTCTGAGTGCAGTACCAACACCTAAGAACATACAATATGCTAAACAATGCTAAGTACTGTTGATAATGCCTCGACGTACAAACGCGCAAGTTAGTGCAGAGTTATGCAGAGTCCAGGTGATACGAGTTATGTGTAGCGTCGTCGACACACGTCGACGTTACACGCTGACTTTAACAAAACCGTTTTAATTTGCCTCAACGTCCCATAATGAGAAATAACCGTTTTACATAAAACGTACTGGACTGGTAAAACCAGAAATGGCTGGCCTCTCACCACCGCCGAAGTATTTCAAGATCTCCCTAAAAGCTACCAGACTCATTTTTTATCTGATTTTCTGACGGCGTATGTTTTTCATGTGGTGGAAAAGGAAGGGCTGGGGGGGGGAATAAACCTAGATGTGTTCCTCATGTGAAGTCTGGAAGAGCACGTGCGCAGTCAGCCACGTCCGCCATCTTGAATCATAAACGACGGCTGCTGAGATCTGTTCACGCGGCCAGACGTTTATAGTAGCGCTATTATTTATTTTTTATCTATTATCTATCTTTTCTTTAAATATTGGGCCTTTCTCTTCTGCTTTCTGTTGTTGTATAGTCTTCTGAGTAACCTGTTTTTGGTTTGTCTGTCAAAGCACTTTGTAAACTCAGGTTTTAAAGGTGCTATATGAATAAAGTTCAGCCGGTCGGCCATTTTGTTACACGGATGCCATTAGACATGACGGGGTATCTGCTACTACTGGCGGAGGGGTGTGTTCTCGACCGGGATGAGCATCACTATTAACCCCCGTCCTCGCTCTGTCTCTCTGTCGACGTCTTTCCATCTCATGGTCTCTCTCTCTCGCTCTCTATCTCTCTCTCTCTCTCTCTGCATGTGTCTATCTGTCTCTTGTCTCTCGCTCTCTTCGCTCTCTCTCTCTCTCTGTCCAACCCCTCCCCCTCTCTCTCCCCAGGTGCACAAGAAGGACAAGAAGTACAAGTGCATGGTGTGCAAGAAGATCTTCATGCTGGCGGCCAGCGTGGGCATCCGCCACGGCTCGCGGCGCTACGGCGTGTGCGTGGACTGCGCCGACTCGCACCAGGCCTCCCAGGGGGGCCTGGAGGGCCTGGACGCCATGGAGTACGCCCGCGACGACGACTTCGACGGCGAGGAGGCGGACGACGGCGAGGAGGCGGACGACGTCGCAGACATCGACCAATCAAACTGGGGGGAGGGCGAGGCCGCTGCCCCCCTGGACGACTAAAGTTAGTCGTCCGTTTTTCCCGATTTTTGTTTTTGTTTTGTTTTGTTCAGAGCAAGCTTAAGAAACTAAATGAAAGAAAGAAATAAATTACATTTTAATTTAATGTTTAATATATATTAGAGGACGAGAAAAAATACAACTTAAAACTCTAGCTGGTAAACAATCAACTACTCCAAAGTGCTATCCAACCGCGAGGTTACGCAACGCGTTCACGACAAAGGATCGGAGACGACCGAAGCTTTGGTATCACAGAGGGTTCTCTCCTAGATGTACACATTTTATAATCCTTTGAATATGTGCTCAGTAGAGAAAAAGGTTTTTTTAAGGAGGCCCTAATATGAAAAATCAGGTTCTTTCTCGGTGATATGTGTTGTTATGTGTGTGTTTTATTTCCGGGGTTAGCGGGTGGGTGATGTACAGAGTGCTACGTTACGATAGGCCAATCATTGCGAGCGAGCGAGAGAGAAAGAAAGAAAGAGAGAGCGAAGAGAACGGCAAGCAAAGAGAAAAACATAGTTAATTATTTAATTTATGAAGAGGTTCTAATGGTCTTATTTGAAATGCTTTTTTTTTAAATTTCCGTCTGCTTCTGCGAGCGGAGTAACGGCTGTCGTTGTTTTCTGTTCGGTCCGAGCGTGCGCTAGCCGCTAGCCGCGCCGCTAGCCGCGTGTTTAGCGCAGCGCCCAGCGTCGTGAGCATAATTTGCCGAGGAAGATTTATTAACATTGCTATGTAGATTGACTCGTTTTTAGATGCGCTAAAGGTTGTTTGTTTGTTGTTTCTTGTTGTTGTTGTTATTATTATTATTATTATTATTATTAATGTTATTTTCTACTTCTTCTTTCTTACCTGCACAATCTTGGAACCAAATATCTGTTTTGTGACGCTAATGTATCACAGCCATATTTATGATTAATTTAAGAGGGCTGTGCTATTGTGCCAAGCAGACCGCACACCAAGATATCGCAGGAAACCTAGAACTACTGAAAACACGCTTAAACAGAAGAGATGGTGTAAGACTGTTTGTTTTTTTTTTAAGCAGGGGGTTGGGGGGGGGGCAGGGGGGAGATGCAAAAAGAAAAATGAAAGTACAAGGGGAAAATGTTATTGCTAGCTTTATACAAATCACGGCGTCACAGTAACACTTTATTATATATATATATAAAAAAAAAAAAAGCATTTTGACTTTCACTTAAAGCTTGAATTTTGCCAAATGACGAAAAAAACGTTTGGTGCTGTAACGCTTTGTCGCAAAAATACTGGACCTACAGGCTGTATATGATAAAAATCATGACGCTTAAACTGACTCAGTTATATATATATATATATATACATATATATATATAAATATAGATCTACGTGTAATCAGCTTAAACTATAGAACACTGTTGTGCTACGGCGACTATCAGGTATGCTTTGCCATCGATACGTTTTCTACAAAAAAAAAAAGCTTTTATTTAATGCACAGACACACACGCGCGCGCGCAGACACGCACACACAATCACAGACATTCTACGGACCTACGCAGACCGACTTGGTGCACCGTTTTTTCCACACCGGGTACCGAGGCTAATGGTTTTAAAACGCAAGATTCCCAAATACTTTATTCCGGGTCAGACGAACGGAGCCGTTCAACGAAACCAATGTTAAAAGAAATCCTGATTTTAGTTATTTGTTTTTGTTTTTTTTGCATATTTTTCTCGTTGAATTTAATTTGGGTAGAAACGATTCCTTCTATTTCCTGCGTTTTTTGTTTGTTTGTCTGTTTGTTTGTTTAGCTCTGCGAGGCAGAAGACACACTTTCTTGTTCCACATAAAGTGAAGCTCTATGGCACCTCATAGACATGCACTTAACATTTTTGCGTTGATGAAAATCATTTTTAAGTTTTTATGTTCTTAAGTCTCTTTTGCTTTTGCTGAAGCAGGTCTGAATGGAACTATATCTCCATATATATATATATAGATATATACATCTATATATATATCTATATATATAAATGAGTATATATAGAAACTGTTGCGATCTTCCTCCAATGCGCAACTGTAGTTTTTTTATAACACTTTTGTTTTGTTATTTAATATTATATATATATAAATATATCTATATATATATATATATATATAAATGTGTTGACTCCAAAATGCAATCAAGACTGTTAATTTCTATTTGTCCAACCAAAATCTTTTTTTGTTTTTGTTTTTTGTTTTGTAATTATTGTTGAAATGTGTGAGAGAAGCCAGCCGATGACGTCTATAGCCTAGAGGACCCTCGCTTGTGTCTGTAATTGTCCACGTTTTTTTTCCTTTCGTCTCTTTTTACTTTTCTCGTTTTTATGCTACGGAATCATTCACTTTACCCCTCGATGACGATTATGATGCGATGATGCGTGTACGTTTTTTTTTTGGTTGTTGTTGTTGTTGTTGCTTTGTCCTTTTCTAAAGATGTGTTCTCTCTTTTTATTCACGAAGCACATATTTTCTAAAGAAACCACGGATTGTTGGCGGGTGGAGACCCCTGGTGGCCGCTCATGTCGCGTTTATATGCAGTGGATTATATGTGTACATGAAGTACTGGCGACACCACCGCGTCTACTGAAAGATGTATTTTATAAAGAAAAGCATAGAGATCGCTTCCTCTATTACATTTACCCCTTAAGAAATCACTGGGTGGTGTTATATAATGGATATATATATATAGATGAATATATATATATATATATATAGATGAATAGAGAGATTATAAAAGCAGAAGGTATATTATAAATAAGATGTTTAACTAGTGAGTTTCCTGTATGGGACAAGCCCACAGTTGGCTCTCCAAACCCCCCCCCCCACTGAGGTGGTTGTTCCGTGATCTTTGACCCTTTCACTAGCGTGCTTGTCATTACCATGCCATCCGGTTATCCTGATTCTATTTTTTATTTGTTTTTTTTTTGTTTTTGTTTTTTTTAATATATATATATATATATCCACACACACAACCATCCTACTGATTTTACTGTAACGGATGAAAAGCTAAAACGAAACAAACACAAAATAATACCTACGATGTTATTGTTTTTAGATTTATATGCTGTATTTGTTAAACGGACAAAAACGCAGGAGGAAAAAAAAAAAAAAGCAAAAACAAAAACACTACAAATATATAACAGAGGTTTTTTTCCCGGCTGTATTTTTTTACGCTGTCGCAAAAAAAACAAAAAACCACGAAACAAACAAAAAACCCGACAAAGGTTGTATTTTTCAATTTTTCTCGCGAAAGTTCCGCGCCGATGCAAGACCCGGGTCCACACCTCAGTCCCTCCCGAACACACAGAGCAAACATTCAGGTTACTCTTTTTACGTTTTTATCAAAAAGGTTTTCAAGGATATGGAACTAGCCTACATTCTCCTTTTTTTTTTCTGTCTCAATTGTACTACTGTTCCTCTCTATACTACATTTTAAGAATAAAACTTTGATATTGCTTTAAGTGCCTTCTCTTTATTTGGTTGAACTGCGTGTGTGTGTGTCTGTGTGTGTGTGCATTGGTGATGTGCATAAAATAAATGCATGGCACAAAAAGTATATATTCGCACGGGAATAGCGTCAGTTAAGGGGTGAGATTTCTCCTGCATGAGTACAGAAGAGCATTCAACCGCTGCCCTTGACTCATTGTTGGGCAAACAAATAACAGGATTAATCATAAGCCATGATTTGGATTGTGCCTGAAATGGAATAAAACCACTGGCCTGACTTGATTCTCTCAGGTCTGCAGCTACCTTGAGGTTTGCACATTATATACAGTCTGGGTTTAATGCTGCTACAGCGCCCTCTGCTGGCAGGACGTGTAATCACCGCGTTGAGCTGCGTTGCTCTTCGACGCCTCCAGAGGGCAGCATGGGGTCGTCGTTTTTACCACAGAGAAAATTGAGTTTGGTTGGGTTCATGAGATAACATCAGCCACCAATCAGAACATTAGTTGTGTGTATTTTTAGGTATTTGTTGCATTCGTGATCAATAACGTTGAACGGTGTCCGTCGAGCGCACCGGGGGATGGGTCACGTTGGGACGGTGGCGTCGTCGACCGCTGCCTTTTAATTTAGACGTTGGCCGTGGGAACGTTTCCCGTCGGCCTCGCTCGAGTATGTAGCATGTAGCCTGGCGGTCATGTAAACGCTTGCCCAGTAAATATTTAGCCTTTCACGGTTTTGGGATTTCCAGCGAACTGCGGCAGCAACAACAAAATCCGCATTATTTTTAGTTCTCGTCGTGATGGTCGACGTTGATTTCGTCGTGTGTCACGTCGGGTTTATTTTCGAGAGTTGTTTCTTCGAATTTACACGGAATTTTGTTTTTCCCGCTGAGAATAGCATCTCTTCAGCATCTCCTGCCGCCTCCTGTGTGTGTGTGTGTGTGTGTGTGTGTGTGTGTGTGTGTTTCCCCCTCTCTTTTGTACCTAAGTGTTTGTGTACGCTCCCATATGTGCCGCTAACCAAAACACAGGCAGAAAACCTCGGCCTTGCGGGTAACCGTATACATACACACACACAGACACACACACTGGGGCCTATTCTTCGCTGTGTGTGTGTGTGTGCTCATTTGCTGGCTTGCATGCGTGTGTGTGTGTGTTTTCGGTGTGTGTTTGATGTGTGTGCTCCCTCGTTTGCTGGCTTGCATGCGTGTATGTGTATGTCTGTATTGTGTGTGTGTGTGTGTGTGTGCGCGCGCTTGTTTGCTGGCTGGCATGCATGCGTGTGTGTGTGTGTGTGTGTGTGTTCCCTATTCACAGGGCCTTTGTGTGTGTGTCAGTCAGCAGGGTTGTCTGTGGGCAGGCCCCCATTGTGTTGGACCGCGGCTCCTTATTGACACAGGGCCCCTGGCTCCACGCGTTTCCCATGCCCCCCTCCACCCCCCCACCCCCCTTCCACCCTCCCCCCACCCCCCGCACCCCCCCCCCCACCCCGGCCACCGCGGCGACGGACGGAAGGCTGAAACCAGAGCCCCGGACCTGGGGAGAGTTTGTTTGCGCTCCCCTGGTGCTCCTGGAGCGCCCGTCAGTGGGGACCTGGGCACAACGGAAGACGCCAGCGTGTGTGTGTCTCTGTTTGTGTGTGTGTGTGTGTGTGTGTGTGTGTGAGAAGAAAAAGAGAGAGAGAGCGAGAGAGAGTGTGTGTGCTGTGATGTGTGTGTCTGAGTGTGAGAGAAGAAACAAAACGAGTATCTGTGTGTATGAGAGAGAGAGACACACCGTGGATGGTGTGTGTGTGTGTGTGTGTGTGATCTTTGTGTGTGTGTGAGTGACAGACAAAGTGCAAGTGTGTGTGCGATTGAGAGAGGGAGTGTTGTGATGTGTGTATGTTTGAGTGAGAGCAGAGAGAGAGCGTGAACGTGTGTGTGTGTGTGTGTGTGTGTGAGTGATTGTGTGTGCTTGAGAGAGTGTT
>PIJE02001207.1:122500-158458 GCA_002895965.2 Coryphaenoides rupestris | reverse complement strand
GTGTTTGTGTGTGTGTGTGTGTGATGTGTGTGTGTGTTGATGTGTGTGTGTGTTTCTATGCATGTGTGTGTGTGTTCTGCAGGGTGTGGTTCTAACATGCGTGTGTGTGTGTGTGTTCTAACATAGCGTGTGTGTAGTGTGTGTTCTAACAGGCGTGTGTGCATGTGTGTGTTCTAGCCAGGTCGTGTGTGTGTGTGTGTTCTAACTAGGTGTGTGCTGCCTGTGTGTGGAACGTGTGTGTGTGTTCTAACATGCGTGTTGTGTGTGTGTGTTCTAGCAGGCGTGTGTGTGTGTGTGTTCTAACATGCCGTGTTGTGTGCTGTAGTCATGCATTCAGGCAGCTTGATGAGGTGAGGCAGAATGACCAGCTAGACCACTTCACACAACACAACACACACACACACACACACACACACACAATAACCTTGCTCAAGGGCACCCCCACTCTGGGGTAGCAGAGAACCAAACCAACAAACAAGCAAAAACAAATAGGAAAGAATATCATCATAAAGAAATGAACAGAGACGGGTCATTAAGGAGCAGGTAGGGGTTAGACAGTACAGAGACAGGTCATTAAGGAGCAGGTAGGGGTTAGACAGTACAGAGACAGGTCATTAAGGAGCAGGTAGGGGTTAGACAGTACAGAGACAGGTCATTAAGGAGCAGGTAGGGGTTAGACAGTACAGAGACGGGTCATTAAGGAGCAGGTAGGGGTTAGACAGTACAGAGACGCAGGTCATTAAGGAGCAGGTAGGGGTTAGACAGTACAGAGAGACGGGTCATTAAGGAGCAGGTAGGGGTTAGACAGTACAGAGACAGGTCATTAAGGAGCAGGTAGGGGTTAGACAGTACAGAGACGGGTCATTAAGGAGCAGGTAGGGGTTAGACAGTACAGAGACGGGTTCATTAAGGAGCCAGTTAGGGGTAGGACAGTACAGAGACAGGTCATTAAGGAGCAGGTAGGGGTTAGAAGTACAAGGAGAGACGGGGTCATTAAGGAGCAGGGTAGGGGTTAGACAGTACAGAGACGGGGTCATTAAGGAGATGGTAGGGGTTAAGACAGTACAGATGACAGGTCATTAAGAGCAGGCTAGGGGTTTAGACGGCACAGAGACAGGTCATTAAGGAGCAGGTAGGGGTTCAGACAGTACAGAGACGGGTCATTAAGGAGCAGGTAGGGGTTAGACAGTACAGAGACGGGTCATTAAGGAGCAGGTAGGGGTTAGACAGTACAGAGACGGGTCATTAAGGAGCAGGTAGGGGTTAGACAGTACAGAGACGGGTCATTAAGGAGCAGGTAGGGGTTAGACAGTACAGAGACAGGTCATTAAGGAGCAGGTAGGGGTTAGACAGTACAGAGACAGGTCATTAAGGAGCAGGTAGGGGTTAGACGGTACAGAGACAGGTCATTAAGGAGCAGGTAGGGGTTAGACAGTACAGAGACGGGTCATTAAGGAGCAGGTAGGGGTTAGACAGTACAGAGACGGGTCATTAAGGAGCAGGTAGGGGTTAGGGGTTGTTCAGCTGTCTGTGTTAATACTCGGCAGCAGGAAGTCGTTTTTTTATGTAATTCCTGAATAAAATAAATGTTCGACTTTTTGAAACATTCATTGTGAAAGAAACCAATCCATACAAAATGCAACACAACCAAATAGATTCAGAAACCATCCTCTGTGACAAAACAGAACAGATGAAAATATGCAATTGGCGAAAACTGTGAAATACGAGCGAGAAATGAATAATTCATGATCGGCTGGCCGGTCAGAGGTCTGACTTCGATGCAAATGGGTGAGGAGCGGCCCAGTAGGAGCTAGCTGCATATCAATGCTCTCCTCCCACAGAGCATTCTGCTTCATAAGCAGCAGAGAAAATTACACTTGAAAGTTGCCGAGGCGCTGGAGAGCTTCAAGTGTTCTGAACCAATCACGCCTCGCTCCTCGTTAGCACGCCGCCGCTGAAAGCTCGGCTACTTTCACGGTTTCAGGTGCGACGGTTTCTCACATTCTGTTTAATTGCCGCAATTTCATAGCTTATCCGCAAATGTGTGATAAGGGGACGTATGCAGTAGTGGTGGTAGTAGTCCTCAGAGCAGCAGGAGTACTCTTCAATATTTCATGTCCCTGGGGGGGCCATCACCCTGCAGCAGACAAAGCGCTTCAGACTTGAGTCTTCCTCTGGATGCCTCCTCTGCTCTCCGATGTTCTCCTCATACGATGTTCTCCTCTCTCCTCCTAACTGCCTCCAGGATGATTCTCCCATCTGAACGTTTCTTCTGCATGTCTCCGACCGCAAGGCTCTGTCCATCCTCCTCCTCCTCCTCCTCCTCCTCCTCCTCCTCCTCCTCCTGGCGACGGTGAGAAGCGGCCATGTCCTCCTCTAACGCCAGCATCCTCCTCAACAGCTCCGGCGTGGCGGCGGGCTCCACCAGCCACGACTACGGAGGGAACATCTACCGGCCGTTCTCCGTGTTCAGCGTGCTGACGCTCACCCTGCTGGCCATGCTGGTGGTGGCCACCTTTGTGTGGAACCTGCTGGTGCTCATGACCATCCTGAGGGTGCGGACGTTCCACCGCGTGCCCCACAACCTGGTGGCCTCTATGGCTATCTCCGACGTGATGGTAGCCGCGCTGGTCATGCCCCTCAGCCTGCTGCACGAGCTCAACGGGCGGCTGTGGAAGCTGGGCCGCGTCCTCTGCCAGGTGTGGATCTCCTTCGACGTGCTCTGCTGCACCGCCAGCATCTGGAACGTCACGGCCATCGCGCTCGACCGTTATTGGTCCATCACGCGGCACCTGGAGTACACGCTGAAGACGCGCAAGAAGATCTCCAACGTGATGATCGTGCTCACCTGGGCGCTGTCCGCCGTCATCTCCCTGGCGCCGCTGTTTGGCTGGGGAGAGACGTACACCGAGGGCTTCAAGTGCCAGGTGAGCCAGGACCCCTTCTACACCATCTTCTCCACCTTCACAGCCTTCTACCTGCCGCTGTGCGTGGTCCTCTTCGTCTACTGGAAGATCTACAAGGCCGCCAAGTTCCGCATCGGATCCCAGAAGACCAATAGCATCACGCCCATGGCCGAGGTGAGTGAGGTCCACTGAAGGTTCACCTGAAGGTGCATCTTCACCTCACCTGGTCACCTCTCATCACCTGGTCACCTCTCATCACCTGGTCACCTCTCACCTGGTCACCTCATCACCTGGTCACCTCACCTGGTCACCTCTCATCACCTGGTCACCTCCCATCACCTGGTCACCTCACCTGGTCACCTCTCATCACCTGGTCACCTCACCTGGTCACCTCACCTGGTCACCTCTCATCACCTGGTCACCTCCCATCACCTGGTCACCTCACCTGGTCACCTCTCATCACCTGGTCACCTCCCATCACCTGGTCACCTCACCTGGTCACCTCTCATCACCTGGTCACCTCTCATCACCTGGTCACCTCACCTGGTCACCTCTCATCACCTGGTCACCTCACCTGGTCACCTCTCATCACCTGGTCACCTCACCTGGTCACCTCTCATCACCTGGTCACCTCTCATCACCTGGTCACCTCTCATCACCTGGTCACCTCACCTGGTCACCTCACCTGGTCACCTCTCATCACCTGGTCACCTCACCTGGTCACCTCTCATCACCTGGTCACCTCACCTGGTCACCTCACCTGGTCACCTCTCATCACCTGGTCACCTCTCATCACCTGGTCACCTCCCATCACCTGGTCACCTCACCTGGTCACCTCACCTGGTCACCTCACCTGGTCACCTCTCATCACCTGGTCACCTCTCATCACCTGGTCACCTCTCATCACCTGGTCACCTCACCTGGTCACCTCTCATCACCTGGTCACCTCACCTGGTCACCTCTCATCACCTGGTCACCTCACCTGGTCACCTCACCTGGTCAACTCTCATCACCTGGTCACCATCATCTGTTGTTACAAACATTCCCTGTAAAACAGACCCCAGACCCCGGACCTAATCTCCAGATCCCAGGCCCTGGAACCCAGACCGCTGCCATCCAGACCCCAGACCCCCTCAGCTGTCTTCCTCTCCCCTCACCTGTCTCTCTCCCCTCACCCGTCTCTCGCCATCATCCCTAAAGTGACACCACCCGATTGAGAGGAGGTGGTTGTCATGCCAACAGCAGCAGGAGTAGTGTGGAGATTAATCCTCCAGACAGCTCCTCTGGGGCAGGAGGTGTAGAAGCTGCCGGCCTCCAGATGTGTGCTCCACGCAGGACACATCTGGAGCCCAGCAGCCGTAATGTCAGGAGTAGCTGCTCACTGTTTATTATCCCAGGGCTCCGCTGACAGACCCCGGGCCCCGTGGCGTGGGGGGCCCCTCTCTGTTAAACAACCCGGAGGACAAGATGGACTCTAATTATTTTTGACATTTCCCCTCCCCCGCCTCGCTGCGGTTGTAAAACCAGACGGTTGCGGCGTTTTCTCACTTTATCAGCGCGTTGAGAGACGTGTGGTAAAGATAAGGGACGGCTTTGTGGACCGCATGGAGATATGAGGTCAGAGCGACTTTGAAAGGTCAGAGGAGAAGATCATATTTTATTATGACATGTACCACATAGTACCAGATACAGTAGTTCATGTACTTAAGCACCTTGAGAATTCACTGTATTTTAAAGTGTGCTTGATGAATAAAATTCATTATTATTATTATACTGACCATAGTTGGACTAAGTTTGAACTTATGACTTCTCTTCTGTTCTCCACAAACTGCTGCTCACTGGTTCATATTATATTAAAGTTTTAGATTAAATATGGTTTAGTAAAGAATGTCTGTTACTATGGGATACACAGAGACTTACTGACTACTGTGTATCATGAACATGTACCTGACCCTTGACCCACATGACCCTAACTGACTGCATATTATGGTCTGTTATGACCCTTACTGTCTGTATCTGATGGTCTGGAGTCTTACTGAGTGTATCTGATGGAGTCTTACTGACTGTATCTGATGGAGTCTTACTGAGTGTATCTGATGGAGTCTTACTGACTGTATCTGATGGAGTCTTACTGAGTGTATCTGATGGAGTCTTACTGACTGTATCTGATGGAGTCTTACTGAGTGTATCTGATGGAGTCTTACTGACTGTATCTGATGGAGTCTTACTGAGTGTATCTGATGGAGTCTTACTGACTGTATCTGATGGAGTGTTACTGACTGTATCTTACCTGTCTGGCAGGTGAAGGACTCGGAGCCCCGGGTGGAGCTGGCAGCGCGTCACGCCGCCGTCTCCTTCCAGACCGACGGGGACACTTGGCGCGAGCAGAAGGAGAAGAAGGCGGCCATGATGGTCGGCCTGCTGATCGGCGTCTTCGTCCTCTGCTGGATCCCCTTCTTCATCACGGAGCTGGTCACGCCCCTCTGCTCCTGCGAGGCCCCGCCCCTCTGGAAGTCCATCTTCCTGTGGCTGGGATACTCCAACTCCTTCTTCAACCCCCTCATCTACACGGCCTTCAACAAGAACTACAACAACGCCCTGAGGAACCTCTTCTCCCGCCAGCGCTGAGCGGCCAGCCGGGAGGAGGAGATGATGATGAGGAGGAGGGGGGTGTCCTGACTGTGATGAAGACTCAGCGAGTCTCCTCCTCAGGGAGAACATTAAGGAAGCAGGTGGACGTCCGTCAGGAGGTTGAGGGACCTTCTGAGGAACGCTGAGAGCAGATGTTCCACCACACGACTGATCAGAGAACCTGAGGGTTTGGTTCTGAAGCCTCCATGTCTGATAGGAACATGAAGAGAGACTTCTGCTCAACATGATGTTGGAACATTAAGCAGCAACCACGCCGTGAACATGTATGACCCAACGACCGCTGTGGCGTGTGAAACATGAATAAAGCTCACATGTGTCAGTCCAACAACAAGCTGACTAGTAGCATTATTATTATTATTATTATTATTATTATTATTATTATTATTATTATTATGATTATTATTATTATTATTATTATTATCATTATTATTATTATTATGATTATTATTATTATTATTATTATTATGATTATTATGATTATTATTATTATGATTATTATTATTTTTATTATGATTATTATCGGCATGATTTAATGAAGGAAAGTACTTCATCTGTGGTGGTCTCCGCAGACTGGAGCAGGGAGGAGGACGAGGAGCAGGAGGAGGAGTTCTGATGTTTCAGTGTCTGAACAGATCTGTGAGATCATCTGGTTCTGGTTGTGTCTCCACACTTCCTGCCTTGACACTCCCTCTCCTCCTCCCTCCCTCTCCTCTCTTCTCTCCTCCCTCCCTCTCCTCTCTCCTCCTCCCTCCTTCTCCTCTCTCCTCCTCCCTCCTTCTCCTCATCACTCATCCTCCTTCCCTCTCCTCTGCTTCCTACTCATCTCTCCTCCCTCCCTTCACCTCCTCTTCCTCGCTCCACGCACTCTCCTCCCCCTTCCTCCCCATCCACAATTACTTCCCTCCATCCTTCTCTCCTCTTCCTCCTTTCTCCTCCTTCTCTGTGCCTCCTAACAGTCTCTCCAGCCCAGCCCAGCGAACAGAAGACGGGACAGCGAACAGAAGACGGGACAGCGAACAGAAGACGGGACAGTGAACAGAAGACGGGACAGTGAACAGAAGACGGGACAGTGAACAGAAGACAGGTGGACGTCTCCAGCAGCGTGTTGAAGCTCCCAGAGAGATTCGTCTTCACGAGGACACTTTTATTTTGATGCTTTTTTAAATAGAAAGACCCTCGCTCTCCCTGTCTGCTGCTATGGTCTCTCTCTCTCTCTCTCTCTCTCCTGTCCCGCTGTGTGTAATGTGTATGTATTGTATATCGACGGTTATATTTACACATTACTGCTATAAGCAGAATAACTACACTTTTATCATTACTTTATTTAACCACGCATGTCCCATTGTGATGTTTTACTATCCTGGACAAGATAGTAAAACACATAAAACATATAAAACACGTAAACACATACAACTACACATACAGCAGACAGGTCTGCAAGGTGAAGCAGTTACTAACTCAATTGAATTTACCTCTGAATCCTTCACGACATTCAATCCACACTGGTGTGTGTGTGTGTGTCAGTGAGTGTGTGTCAGTGTGTGTGTGTCAGTGAGTGTGTGTCAGTGAGTGTGTGTCAGTGTGTGTGTGTCAGTGAGTGTGTGTCAGTGTGTGTGTCAGTGAGTGTGTCAGTGTGTGTGTTAGTGAGTGTGTGTCAGTGAGTGTGTGTCAGTGAGTGTGTGTGAGTGTGTGTCAATGAGTGTGTGGCAGTGTGTGTGTGTGTCAGTGAGTGTGTGTGAGTGTGTGTCAGTGAGTGTGTGTCAGTGTGTGTGTGTGTCAGTGTGTGTGTGTGTCAGTGTGTGTGTGTCAGTGAGTGTGTGTGAGTGTGTGTCAGTGTGTGTGTGTGTCAGTGTGTGTGTCAGTGAGTGTGTGTCAGTGTGTGTGTGTCAGTGTGTGTGTCAGTGAGTGTGTGTTTTCAACATTCAACATTCAACACGTTTATTCGTCACAAACACACACAGGATGTGCAGTGAAATGAAAAGTATTGATGCTCAGTGGAATGTGCAACAGAACAACACAAGTATCACAGATTGGAGGATCAATATGTTAACATGTTGACAGCTTGTGTCCAAGGGGAGGAGTCTATTGATTCCTTGTCTCTGTGTGTCTCTCTCCCTCTCTCTCTACATCAGTATGTATAGATATATACTGTATATATGTCCTATATATGGGGACATGGATCAGTGTGTATTGATTATTGACTCCACAGGTCACCCTGCCACCCTCATTTGCATAAAGGTCACATGTATTGCGCATCGCTCCCTCCAATTGTAGGAACCCCATGGGAAGGAAAACCGCTATGCATTGTGGGATACTGTGAAGAAATAAGTCCTGCCTCCTCCTCGCGTGCACAACATTGGGAACACCAGAGCTTCGGGGCTAACAGCTACGTAGCATAGCTGTTAGACAGGCGCTAGCTCCCGCGTCGCTCCTGACCCATTACAGTTTTGTAACCCCAGGGTAGCCGTTAGCTCGCTGCTACTCTCCACATACGTGTCTCCTCCAACATGAAGACTGCTACAGAAACACCACGCTAGCTGCATTGTTTTCAGAGGTTCCTCCAACACAGGAGGTTCATAATTTCCGGTTTATTATCGACTTTGCAGCAGTTTGTCAATGACTGGCCAGAGCACATGGTAGCAGCTAACACAGCCACCACAGCACAGGTGTGAAGCTCCGCCCACCCCCAGACTAATCAGCCTGACTGGGCAGGTGAGGCTGCACCACACACTACACACACACACACTACAGTAGCCAGTAGCCATGCCAGTAGCCAGGCAAGCAGCCAGACCAGTAGCCAGGCCAGTACCTTGACTTGAGCAGTTCTTGTCCTGCTGGACCTTTATGTTAAGAAGTGGACAGGCTGAGGATGATGGCGGTGATGTAACTGATAACTACGTATGTGTACCTCAACACACACAGAGCTCAGACCACATCAGCTGCTGGCGTCCGGCTCCTTTCATGATCAGACGTCGGTGCTCTGAAAACCCTTCAGAACCTTTCCCTCGCCGCAGAACAACGCCAGGCCGCTGCTCTCATGTCCATCCTCTTGTTTGAAGAGTCTTGATGGATGGAAGCGCTGTGTCAAAGCAGACACGTTGAGTCTGGATATGGTGAGCATTCACACTTGGAGACAGATCCCCCAAACCATTTCTTAGACGTTCCTATGGAGACGGTGAGGTGGCTGGAGAATGTCAAGAATCCTATCAACATTCCTACGCTCTCAGATGGCTGGGTTAGGGTTAGGGTTAAGGTTCAGGACTCTGGGTAAGGGGGTAGGGTTCAGGACTCTGGGATAGGGTGAGGGTTCAGGACTCAGTCAGCAGTGACCAAGAGGAACAGGACTCCTATCAGCTAGGAATTGCCAGGCTGCATTGGACGACTTTTTGACAAACATTTGCTGAATAGATGAATAAATAACCAGTAATTATTTATTTTAACCAGACACTTGATAACTGGGCTCTCTAGTGGTGATCCGAAGGTCTGATCCTATTGCAGCTGCACTCTCCCACCTACGCCTCCCCGATGCCATGGATACATGGCAGGCAGAGCTCCGTTTTGATGTGGATATTCACCACAACCCTCCTGTCTCCTCATTTCATTATGGGCGCAATTACCTCACAAGAGGGTTTGGCTGCTAATTGCCCGCAATTATAGGCTAGGCTGGAGCAATTAGCATCTGGCCTGTTCCCTGCGTCCATAATCTGGCTGAGAAACATCCCTTGAAACACTTACCTGGAGAACGTCCCTTGAAACACTTACCTGGAGAACGTCCCTTGAAACACTTACCTGGAGAACATCCCTTGAAACACTTACCTGGAGAACATCCCTTGAAACACTTACCTGGAGAACATCCCTTGAAACACTTACCTGGAGAACATCCCTTTAAACACTTACCTGGAGAACGTCCCTTGAAACACTTACCTGGAGAACGTCCCTTGAAACACTTACCTGGAGAACGTCCCTTGAAACACTTACCTGGAGAACGTCCCTTGAAACACTTACCTGCAGAACGTCCCTTGAAACACTTACCTGGAGAACGTCCCTTGAAACACTTACCTGCAGAACGTCCCTTGAAACACTTACCTGGAGAACGTCCCTTGAAACACTTACCTGGAGAACGTCCCTTGAAACACTTACCTGCAGAACGTCCCTTGAAACACTTACCTGCAGAACGTCCCTTGAAACACTTACCTGGAGAACGTCCCTTTAAACACTTACCTGGAGAACGTCCCTTGAAACACTTACCTGCAGAACGTCCCTTGAAACACTTACCTGCAGAACGTCCCTTGAAACACTTACCTGGAGAACGTCCCTTGAAACACTTACCTGCAGAACGTCCCTTGAAACACTTACCTGCAGAACGTCCCTTGAAACACTTACCTGCAGAACGTCCCTTGAAACACTTACCTGGAGAACGTCCCTTTAAACACTTACCTGGAGAACGTCCCTTTAAACACTTACATGGAGAACATCCCGTGAAACACTTACCTGCAGAACGTCCCTTGAAACACTTACCTGCAGAACGTCCCTTGAAACACTTACCTGCAGAACGTCCCTTGAAACACTTACCTGCAGAACGTCCCTTGAAACACTTACCTGGAGAACGTCCCTTTAAACACTTACCTGGAGAACGTCCCTTGAAACACTTACCTCTCCTCCAACATGAAGACTGCTACAGAAACACCACGCTAGCTGCATTGTTTTCAGAGGTTCCTCCAACACAGGAGGTTCATGATTTCCGGTTTATTATCGACTTTGCAGCAGTTTGTCAATGACTGGCCAGAGCACATGGTAGCAGCTAACACAGCCACCACAGCACAGGTGTGAAGCTCCGCCCACCCCCAGACTAATCAGCCTGACTGGGCAGGTGAGGCTGCTTAAACCACACACTACACACACACACACTACAGTAGCCAGTAGCCAGGCAAGCAGCCAGACCAGTAGCCAGGCCAGTACCTTGACTTGAGCAGTTCTTGTCCTGCTGGACCTTTATGTTAAGAAGTGGACAGGCTGAGGATGATGGCGGTGATGTAACTGATAAGTACGTATGTGTACCTCAACACACACAGAGCTGCTGGCGTCCGGCTCCTTTCATGATCAGACGTCGGTGCTCTGAAAACCCTTCAGAACCTTTCCCTCGCCGCAGAACAACGCCAGGCCGCTGCTCTCATGTCCATCCTCTTGTTTGAAGAGTCTTGATGGATGGAAGCGCTGTGTCAAAGCAGACACGTTGAGTCTGGATATGGTGAGCATTCACACTTGGAGACAGATCCCCCAAACCATTTCTTAGACGTTCCTATGGAGACGGTGAGGTGGCTGGAGAATGTCAAGAATCCTATCAACATTCCTACGCTCTCAGATGGCTGGGTTAGGGTTAGGGTTAAGGTTCAGGACTCTGGGTAAGGGGGTTAGGGTTCAGGATTCTGGGTTAGGGTTAAGGTTCAGGATTCTGGGTTAGGGTTAAGTTTCAGGACTCTGGGATAGGGTGAGGGTTCAGGACTCTGGATTAGGCTTAGGGTTCAGGACTCTGGGATAGGGTGAGGGTTCAGGACTGCAGTGACCAAGAGGAACAGGACTCCTATCAGCTAGGAATTGCCAGGCTGCATTGGACGACTTTTTGACAAACATTTGCTGAATAGATGAATAAATAACCAGTAATTGTTAGACACTTGATAACTGGGCTCTCTAGTGGTGATCCGAAGGTCTGATCCTATTGCAGCTGCACTCTCCCACCTACGCCTCCCCGATGCCATGGATACATGGCAGGCAGAGCTCCGTTTTGATGTGGATATTCACCACAACCCTCCTGTCTCCTCATTTCATTATGGGCGCAATTACCTCACAAGAGGGTTTGGCTGCTAATTGCCCGCAATTATAGGCTAGGCTGGAGCAATTAGCATCTGGCCTGTTCCCTGCGTCCATAATCTGGCTGAGAAACATCCCTTGAAACACTTACCTGGAGAACGTCCCTTGAAACACTTACCTGGAGAACGTCCCTTTAAACACTTACCTGCAGAACGTCCCTTGAAACACTTACCTGGAGAACGTCCCTTTAAACACTTACCTGGAGAACGTCCCTTGAAACACTTACCTGGAGAACGTCCCTTTAAACACTTACCTGGAGAACGTCCCTTGAAACACTTACCTGGAGAACGTCCCTTTAAACACTTACCTGCAGAACGTCCCTTGAAACACTTACCTGGAGAACGTCCCTTGAAACACTTACCTGGAGAACGTCCCTTGAAACACTTACCTGCAGAACGTCCCTTGAAACACTTACCTGGAGAACGTCCCTTGAAACACTTACCTGGAGAACGTCCCTTGAAACACTTACCTGGAGAACGTCCCTTTAAACACTTACCTGGAGAACGTCCCTTGAAACACTTACCTGGAGAACGTCCCGTTGAAACACTTACCTGCAGAACGTCCCTTGAAACACTTACCTGCAGAACGTCCCTTGAAACACTTACCTGCAGAACGTCCCTTGAAACACTTACCTGCAGAACGTCCCTTGAAACACTACCCTGGAGAACGTCCCTTGAAACACTTACCTGGAGAACGTCCCTTGAAACACTTACCTGGAGAACGTGGGCCTGATTGTCATCTACACCTCATGTCTCCATTTGTAATGTGATATTTGTATTAATGTTACTTTTGGTATTTGTAGAACAAAGCTGAAGGGTTGTGTGTTGTTATCCCATCGCCATGGCAACATGTTTGAACAATAGAATCACACACAGACACCGACTGAGACACAATGGATCACCGCGGGGAGGAACAGAGCCTCTGGACGGCCACAGTCCCGCCCTCCATGTGGAGAGAGCGCCATCTACTGGTGGTGTTGAGAGTGACGGGCGTCGTGCCTCGTCCCGCCACTAGAGGGGGCGCTGTCCCACACCACTCTTATCAGGGGAGCGACTCTGAGCTGAGTTACATAACAAGTTAGTTGTCAACATTTTTCCCAGATAAACATGTTGTGTCATCATCCTGACGTCCACTTCCCCATTATCTCCTCAACCTTACCCCATTATCACATCCCCATTATCAGCTCAGATCAACCTTTATAACTTCCTGTCGGCTTGGTCATTGGATGTGGAAGAATACAGGAGACTAATAAAGTTATGATCTATACTGATTCACCACCAGAACAATAGAACCTTTCATATCTGACTCATGCAGGCTCTTGTGCATTCAAATATTCAGGAAAATGTTAGTTGGTCGGTGTAAAGGCACAGAGCTAGTGGTTAATATTATAGTGTGATTATATAATATTAAACAGATTTATTGCCTTAGTCTTTGCAAACAAGGAATGTGCTTTTGTGCAATTGGTGCCTAACATTGAACATTAAACTGAGAGTAATACTAGAAATTCAAAAGAAAAATGTCAAACATTGTAATATAAAGAGTCACTCACCTTACTTATGTTTACTCCTTACTTAACCGCTGGGTCAACAACAGGCAGTAACCTGAGTTCACCGTTAAACATTAAGCTGCCAGGCTGCTCACACACACACACACCACACACACACACACACACACACACACACACACACACACACACACACACACACACACACACACACACCTACACACACCTAGACACACCCACACACACACACCTAGACACACACATCATATTAACAGTTCATTTGAGGATTAATATTATTATTGTTTCTGTATCCTCAGTGTGTCCTCAGTGTGTCCTCAGTGTGTCCTCAGGGTGTCCTCAGTGTGTCCTCAGTTTGTCCTCAGGGTGTCCTCAGGGTGTCCTCAGGGTGTCGCAATCTCTCTCTCTCTTGTACAGACACACACACATGTACACAGCCCCGTCCCCCGTACAGAACAGATATGATTGGTCGGTTCTCTCCCACCTTGTGCTGACCTGATGCTTGGCTGACCGGGAGATAAACACACACACACACACACACACACACACACACACACACACACACACACACACACACACACACACACACACAAGCACCGTTGTGACTCTCTCCACAGTTGTCTGCTAACTCGGTCTAGTCCAGCTGGTTACCTGTAGGTTACAGAAGGTGTTGTACTGGTGTCAGACTACAGCCAATCAGAACGCAGAGTCAGACAGGTTCTCTGTGAATAACAAGCTAACCGACAGGATGAGTTGACTGCGTTCACCTGGACACACCTGGACACACTTAAGACACACCTGGACACACTTAAGACACACCTGGACACACTTAGACACACCTGGACACACCTGTGTGGGTTCACCTGAGGGGGAGCTGACACACGTCAACCAATCACATGCTGCCACTGTGGCGTTCACAACAGCTGTAGAACGTCTGGATCAGAGATGAGGAGCAGAACTGCTCTGAGGCCGGGGGTCATGGGGTCATGCACGCAGCTCTCTCTGTTCGAAGTGTTTCTGCATCATGACCTCGTTATCCTGCTGCTGCTCTGTGGTGTTCAGCTGCTCATGTTTGCTGGAGGGAGAGGAGTGGCGTGTTGTGAAGGCGTGTTGTGAAGGCGTGTTGTGAAGGCGTGTTGTGACGGCGTGTTGTGACGGCGTGTTGTGACGGCGTGTTGCGACCGCGTGTTGCGACCGCGTGTTGTGAAGACTTTAATCACAGCAGACCTACTGACAGGTTCACAGCAGCTTGCACAACATCCACGGAAAACAACACGCCGCCCCCCTGGCCACGCCCCCTGGTGGGGTGAACTCTGTCCGGGTTAGTCAACACCATGAGGTAAACAGCCCCTCCCCCCCTATACACACACACACACACACACACACACACACACACACACACACTACACACACCACACACACACACACACACACACCACCCACACACACACCCACACACACACACACACACACACACACACACTACCGTCACTCCATAACCCTCTGCTAGGACACTACCACCATACTACTGCATACTGAATACAGCCTTCTGCTAGATAGGATTCATTTATCTCAATTTAATCTAAAGTTACGAGTCAATAATATATATTTATAAATATATTGTTTATCTGCTTCGTTTTTTAATTGCATTGATTGAATCTCTGCAGCCCCGGACACACCGTCCCACCTGCAGCCCCGGACACACCTGCAGCACCAGACACACCTGCAACCTCAGACACACCTGCAGCCCCGGACACACCGTCCCACCTGCAGCCCCGGACACACCGTCCCACCTGCAGCCCCGGACACACCTGCAGCACCAGACACACCTGCAGCACCAGACACACCGTCCCACCTGCAGCCCCAGACACACCGTCCCACCTTCAGCCCCGGACACACCTGTAGCCCCGGACACACCTGCAGCTCCGGACACACCTGCAGCCCCGGACACACCGTCCCACCTGCAGCCCCGGACACACCGTCCCAGCTGCAGCCCCACTGCAGCCCCAGACACACCTGCAGCCCCGGACACACCGTCCCAGCTGCAGCCCGGACACACCTGCAGCCCCAGACACACCGTCCCAGCTGCAGCCCCGGACACACCGTCCCAGCTGCAGCACCGGACACACCGTCCCAGCTGCAGCCCCGGACACACCTGCAGCCCCAGACACACGTCCCAGCTGCAGCCCCGGACACACCGTCCCAGCTGCAGCCCCGGACACACCGTCCCAGCTGCAGCCCCGGACACACCTGCAGCCCCAGACACACCGTCCCAGCTGCAGCCCCGGACACACCGTCCCAGCTGCAGCCCCGGACACACCGTCCCAGCTGCAGCCTCAGACCGTCCCAGCTGCAGCCCCAGACCGTCCCAGCTGCAGCCCCGGACACACCGTCCCAGCTGCAGCCTCAGACCGTCCCAGCTGCAGCCCCAGACACACCGTCCCAGCTGCAGCCCCGGACACACCTGCAGCCCCAGACACACCGTCCCAGCTGCAGCCCCGGACACACCGTCCCAGCTGCAGCCTCAGACCGTCCCAGCTGCAGCCCCAGACCGTCCCAGCTGCAGCCCCGGACACACCGTCCCAGCTGCAGCCTCAGACCGTCCCAGCTGCAGCCCCAGACCGTCCCAGCTGCAGCCCCGGACACACCGTCCCAGCTGCAGCCTCAGACCGTCCCAGCTGCAGCCTCAGATCGTCCCAGCTGCAGCCTCAGACCGTCCCAGCTGCAGCCTCAGACCCACCGTCCCACGCTGCCAGAGAGGGAGCTCGTGAGCTCGCGTGATCAAACCGGACGAGGAGTGGGCGTGGCCAGGGGCGTCACGTCATATCATCCGCCGCGCTCTGATTGGCTGAGGATCCTCACCCGACGCAGCTGTGATTGTTGTCTGCGGCGCCAAGCGAGCAGAGCTCAGACCTGCACGACTCCTGCTACTGAGTACTGCTGAGTATCTAGAGTACTACTACAGTATCTACAGTATTACGACAGTATCTAGAGTACTACTGTAGTATCTACAGTATTACTACAGTACTCCTGCAGTGTCTAGTGTATTACTATAGTATCTAGAGTACTCCTGCAGTATCTAGTGTATTACGGCATCTAGTGCTTAGTATTGTTAGTACTGCAGTATCTAGTGCTGAGTATTGTTAGTACTGCAGTATCTAGTGTTTAGTATTGTTAGTACTGCAGTATCTAGTGCTTAGTATTGACACCAGGAGGACCCACACCCTCGGACTAGACGGGTCCAGGTGAACCCAGGAGCTCCACAGTAGACCTGCTCCTCATGATCCTGGTCCTGGTCCTGGACTGCTAGGGAGAGCCAGTCCAGCCCGGGCAGGTCCGGACCAGATGCCCAGACTGGAGGACCGCTGCTGGACGTTTTCCTGCGCGCCGTCAGAGACCCAGCGGGACCGGCAGGACACCCGGCGGAACCGCCAGGACATCCAGGGGGACCGGCAGGACACCCAGGGGGACCGGCAGGACATCCAGGGGGACCGGCAGGACACCCAGCGGGACACCCAGGGGGACCGGCAGGACATCCAGGGGGACCGGCAGGACACCCAGCGGGACACCCAGGTGGACCGGCAGGACACCGGGGCGGCCGACATGATGTCCCTGCTGACCGCGGTGCTCCGGGGGGCTCAGCTGGCCCGCCGGGGCCTGGTGCTCTTCTCGGTCGGTGTGGTCCTGGCCCTGGTGCTGAACCTCCTCCAGGTCCAGAGGCACGTCACCCTGTTCCCCGGGGAGGAGGTGCTGGGCGGCGGCACCTCCTCCCTGTTCTCCTCCTCCGCCTGGTGGATCCCCCCCTGCTGCGGGACCGGAGCCGGTAGGTCTACTGGAGATATGAGTTACTACCTTTAATACTCCTGGAGATATGAGTTACTACCTTTAATACTCCTGGAGATATGAGTTACTACCTTTAATACTCCTGGAGATATGAGTTACTACCTTTAATACTCCTGGAGATATGAGTTACTACCTTTAATACTCCTGGAGATATGAGTTACTACCTTTAATACTCCTGGAGATATGAGTTACTACCTTTAATACTCCTGGAGATATGAGTTACTACCTTTAATACTCCTGGAGATATGAGTTACTACCTTTAATACTCCTGGAGATATGAGTTACTACCTTTAATACTCCTGGAGATATGAGTTACTACCTTTAATACTCCTGGAGATATGAGTTACTACCTTTAATACTCCTGGAGATATGAGTTACTACCTTTAATACTCCTGGAGATATGAGTTACTACCTTTAATACTCCTGGAGATATGAGTTACTACCTTTAATACTCCTGGAGATATGAGTTACTACCTTTAATACTCCTGGAGATATGAGTTACTACCTTTAATACTCCTGGAGATATGAGTTACTACCTTTAATACTCCTGGAGATATGAGTTACTACCTTTAATACTCCTGGAGATATGAGTTACTACCTTTAATACTCCTGGAGATATGAGTTACTACCTTTAATACTCCTGGAGATATGAGTTACTACCTTTAATACTCCTGGAGATATGAGTTACTACCTTTAATACTCCTGGAGATATGAGTTATTACCTTTAATACTCCTGGAGATATGAGTTATTACCTTTAATACTCCTGGAGATATGAGTTACTACCTTTAATACTCCTGGAGATATGAGTTACTACCTTTAATACTCCTGGAGATATGAGTTACTACCTTTAATACTCCTGGAGATATGAGTTACTACCTTTAATACTCCTGGAGATATGAGTTACTACCTTTAATACTCCTGGAGATATGAGTTACTACCTTTAATACTCCTGGAGATATGAGTTATTACCTTTAATACTCCTGGAGATATGAGTTACTACCTTTAATACTCCTGGAGATATGAGTTACTACCTTTAATACTCCTGGAGATATGAGTTATTACCTTTAATACTCCTGGAGATATGAGTTACTACCTTTAATACTCCTGGAGATATGAGTTATTAGTGTAATAGACGCCAGTTGTTTGTAATGAAAAGGAACTGTGTGGTGTACAGAAGCAGCCTTTCTATTGGCTACAGTGGTGCTAAACTACCGGGCGCGTAGATGGGCACGCTGCTCTGTGATTGGTCACTGTCATAACGGGTGAGCTGAGTGGGCGGGGTTTGCCTCCCGCCTGTCTGGAAAACAGGAAGTCTGACTCTGATTATGCAAATGAGATCCTGCTTAAAACGAAACCAGTCAAGCGAGCCTTTATATTTGTGTCACACCGTGTAGGATGATTTATATTTTACTTTTATTTCTATTTTGTCTATTTTGTAATTTTTCTCATTTGAATAATGAGAAAAATTATGATAATACAATTAAAATAATAAGAATAATTGACCTCACCTTTTTAACTGTAGTTATGGCAAATATTCGTACCTTTTTAAAAGAAAGAACAAATCAAGTTCTGTCCCAAAAACACAACGTAAAAGCAGATAACGTGTGTGTGTACTACTGCCCTACCGTGACCCTGTGTGTGTACCTCACTACTGCCCTACCGTGACCCTGTGTGTGTACCTCACTACTGCCCTACCGTGACCCTGTGTGTGTACCTCACTACTGCCCTACCGTGACCCTGTGTGTGTACCTCACTACTGCCCTACCGTGACCCTGTGTGTGTACCTCACTACTGCCCTACCGTGACCCTGTGTGTGTACCTCACTACTGCCCTACCGTGACCCTGTGTGTGTACCTCACTACTGCCCTACCGTGACCCTGTGTGTGTACCTCACTACTGCCCTACCGTGACCCTGTGTGTGTACCTCACTACTGCCCTACCGTGACCCTGTGTGTGTACCTCACTACTGCCCTACCGTGACCCTGTGTGTGTACCTCACTACTGCCCTACCGTGACCCTGTGTGTGTACCTCACTACTGCCCTACCGTGACCCTGTGTGTGTACCTCACTACTGCCCTACCGTGACCCTGTGTGTGTACCTCACTACTGCCCTACCGTGACCCTGTGTGTGTACCTCACTACTGCCCTACCGTGACCCTGTGTGTGTACCTCACTACTGCCCTACCGTGACCCTGTGTGTGTACCTCACTACTGCCCTACCGTGACCCTGTGTGTGTACCTCACTACTGCCCTACCGTGACCCTGTGTGTGTACCTCACTACTGCCCTACCGTGACCCTGTGTGTGTACCTCACTACTGCCCTACCGTGACCCTGTGTGTGTACACCTGTCTGACGTGTTGCTGACGTGTTACCTGGTGTGTTGCAGCTGTGATCGGCCTGCTGTACCCGTGCATCGACCGGCACCTGGGGGAGCCCCACCAGCTGAAGCGGGAGTGGGCCAGCGTCATGCGGTGCATTGCCGTGTTCGTGGGCATCAACCACGCCAGCGTCGTATCCTTCCACCCCCGACCCCGCAGAGCTGCACCTCACTGCTCCTGTCTGAGACCCCTAAAGAGTCTGTTGCTATAGCTACCTGTAAAGAGTCTGTTGCTATAGCTACCTGTAAAGAGTCTGTTGCTATAGCTACCTGTAGAGAGTATATATTTCATAACTATTTCATAACTTCCACAGAAAGTTACACGGTTATGTTGATAAATTAAGCACCTTGATCACACATTGTGTGTTTAGCTGAGCCGCCCATCCCTCAGTCTCTCTGATCTGAAGGAGTCAATGTGTGTCGCACTCTAGTCCTTTTTGACCCTTGACCTGCTGCTGACCTACAGAAGCTAGACTTTGCCAACAACGTGCAGCTGTCCCTGACGCTGGCGGCACTGTCGCTGGGTCTGTGGTGGACCTTCGACCGATCCCGCAGCGGCTTCGGCCTGGGGGTCACCACCGCCTTCCTGGCCACCGTCTTCACACAGCTGCTGGTGTACAATGGAGTTTACCAGTAGGTCTCCTCTCCCCAGACTAGTAGAGACCAGACCAGTAGAGACCAGACTCTTGCAAGGAAAATAAATATTTACATTGCCAAGGCAGTAAAGAGTCTGTTGCTATAGCTACCTGTAGAGAGTCTGTTGCTATAGCTACCTGTAAAGAGTCTGTTGCTATAGCTACCTGTAAAGAGTCTGTTGCTATAGCTACCTGTAAACGGCATGTTGTTTGGTCCTCAGGTACACGTCACCTGACTTCCTGTATGTGCGCTCCTGGCTTCCCTGCATCTTCTTTTCTGGAGGCGTAACCATGGGCAACATCGGCCGCCAGCTCGCCATGGTAACCACCTGCCATTGGCTGTAGCATAATTAACGATGATATATCTAGGATCATTTCAGCTTGCCGTTTTTATTTATTCGTGACCATAAAATGTTGATCATTGTCACGGTGACGGTAGGGAGGAGCTTCATGTCTGACCGCTCTCTGCTGACTGGCCTTCAGAACTTCCTGCGGTCAGAGGAAGTGAAAAACAGGCTGTAGAGCCAGTAAACAGACAGGAACTCTGTTCTGGGTTGGAACCCCACAGGCCACAGTCTACCTGTGGGCAGATGCCTTCTCCTCAGTGTTGTCCATCTGCTCTGTTGTCTATTCCTTTACACACCACAACCTGCTAACGGACTACATGGGGGAAATAGTGACTGGGAGACCAACTGGTTAAGGTTCCTGTTAGCTGTCCTAGGGGTCAGAGGTTGGGGGTGAAGGGGTTAAGAGGTTAAGGTCTTAAGGTCCTGTGTGTTTGTTCCCAGGGCGGAGTGGAGAAGCCTCACAGCGACTGAAGACGGTCTCCTCAACTTGGAGGTGAACCCATAGAGACCTGGGAGAGACGGAGAAGAAAAGACTTTGACTTTTGAACTGTGCCTGTTTCACCGCCCCCCCCAAACTATGCCGTTCTCTATAGGTCTATTATCGTTGTGTGTTTCAAAGTCATTTATACAACTTTTATTAATAGACGCATAAAGTTTACTAAACTGTAAGATAGCCTACTATTATATAACCTATAAGTATTTATAATTGAGTCGTGTGAATTGTCTGTTACAATAGGCCAGTTTGTACAACTTTACAGGATATACAGTTTATCCGTTAGTTTAGGAGAAAATACAAACTTTAACTCTTACTTTTATTTCTTCAGTAAATGTACGTTTTGTGTATAAAATAATAACATAATTAATATGCAAGGCCTACGAGTTGACGTGGAAGTCAGCACTGAACCCATCCCATAATAACATCCTGTCATTAGATGCGATTATTGGACGTGATATGAGCTGTTGTGTCGTCACGGGGCCACGTGGGTCTACCTGTCTCCAGCCACGCCCCCCAGGTGGGTCTACCTGTCCCCAGCCTCGTGCCCCAGGTGGGTCTACCTGTCCCCAGCCTCACGCCCCAGGTGGGTCTACCTGTCCCCAGCCTCACGCCCCAGGTGGGTCTACCTGTCCCCAGCCTCACGCCCCAGGTGGGTCTACCTGTCCCCAGCCTCACGCCCCAGGTGGGTCTACCTGTCCCCAGCCTCGCACCCCAGGGGGTCTCACGTGCCGGACGGACCATGTCCTCTCGTGACAGCAGAGCCTGGTGGGGAGCTATTCCTGGACGGGGTTAATGGGGTTCGAACCTGTGTTCTCTCCTACACACCATGCTGGGCTCAGGTGGGTGGGGGTGGATAGGGTGGAGGTCACTGTGGTGGAGGAGGTGATGGTGGGAGAGTGAGGTGGTGGGGGTGTGGTGGGGTGGGGGTGTGGTGGGTGTGGGTGGGGGGTGGTGGGGGGTGGGTGCTTGTAACCGGGATGTGTGGCGGGGTTAGGATGGTGCGCCTGCTGCACCTGTCTCACACCCTGCGCCGCTTTACGAGGGACAGACAACAAGTGGAATGAAGACAGGTGTACGCACTGGCTGCTCCGGGACCTGATCCCGAATAAGAACGGGTCTCAGGTCAACCGGGGGGGTCTCAGGGGACCGGGGGGGGGGGGGGTCGTAGGGTCTGTGTTGTCGCAGTCAAGTCTTTTCTAAAGTCAACTCCGAGCATTTCTGGGAACGGGGTCATCCTTGCCCCGCCCCCTCCTCCCTGGGTGGCCGCGCCCCCTCCTCCAGCGTGGCGCGGCAGGCATGTCGTGAATGCGCATGTGCGCGGGCATGTACACCTTTCACCCCAGCGCACCTGAGTGGACGTGTTGGATTAGTCCCGTCTCACGGCACACACACACACACACACACACGCACGCACGTGTACGGTTCACTCTACTGTGCGCATGTATTGTACTGCAGAGTGTATTCTTAGTGTGTATCCTGAGTGTGTGTGCGTGCGTGCGTGTGTGTGTGTGTGTCCTGGTGTGTGTGTCGAGCTCGCTCTCTCTCTCTCTCTCTCTCTCTCTCTCTCTCTCTCTCTCTCTCTAGCCAGCTGTCAATCAATACGTCAACCGCCACCAGAGATCAGGCTACTAATTGATTTTTAAAACAATTTTCTGTCTCCTTGTGATCCATACTGTATTTTATTGTTCGACCCACCCCAAAAAATATAAACATTAAAAACTACTCAAATGTGCGGCGAAGGGTTCACAGCGTTTTACCTTGAAGTGATTTGTGTAATATAGTCGATAAAGTCTCCTCATCATAAGATAAGATAAGATAGAACTTTATTAATCCCGAAGGAAATTCTTGTGCCAGGTTGCATAGCAATACAGTACAATAAAACAATAGAGAAATACACAGAATAATACAAATAAACTAACAGATTTACCAATGCACAGTCAAAATATAAAAATATACAAATATACAAATATATAGCAAGATAAGGTATTCAGACGGCGAAGACAATTTGGCATAATTGAAGTGTAATACTGTGATAATAATAATGGTTCGGGGAAGTTTCATCTTGTTGTTGTTGTTGTTAATAACTCCCAGAACAACATGTGTCTCTGTAGCTCAGAGCAGTCCCCTGGCCTCATAAACAAGAACAAGAACTGGTCTATTCTGGTCCTGACAGGGTCCGCTTTACGAGACCCAGGAGGAGACCATGAGAATATGGGACCCATCTGAACCGGACCAGATCTCACCCAGAAGACCCGACTGTAGACCAGACCAGACCAGTACTAGACCAGACCAAACTGTAGACCAGTACTACACCAGACCAGTACCATACGGTAGCCCAACCATAAGAGAGAATGTTTTTCTTTCTCTCTCATAATAATAATCTCTCTAATAATAAAACCAGAGCACTGATTCTGCTGTTCATTGACAACAACCACGTCACCATAATTCATATAATATATATATATATAATATAACATGACAGACAGCTGTAGACGTACAGATAACGTGTAGTAACCAGTCCCCGCCACTAGGGGTGTGTTATATACACTATCGTCTCGAAGGACCAACAGCGACCTCTAGTGGCGACGCCCGATCAATTCCTCCATGCTCTTCATCATAGTCAGCATGTAATATACACTGTAAACATGGCTCACTGCTCGTCTGAGAGACAAGCAATGTCTCTCTACCGCCTCTCTCTCTCTCCCCTTCTTCCTCAATGTCTTCGTCTCAGCGAGAAGACAAGAGAGAGAGGGAGAGGGAGAGGGGGGGGAAGAGAGAGGGAGGGAGGTAGAGAGGGATGGGGGGAGAGTGAGGGAGGGAGGGAGAAGGAGAGAGGGGAGGAGGTAGAGAGGGATGGGGGGAGAAGGAGGGAGAGGGAGGGAGGCAGAAAGAGGGGAGAATGAGAGGGAGGGAGGTAGAGGGATGGGGGAGAGAGAGAGAGAGGAAGGGATGGAGAGAGAGGGGGAGAGAGAGAGTATCAAAGCTGGAAGGTGGCATTGTTCCCAGGTGGTCAGAGGTGGCAGTACATCATATCATGTCGTGGTAGTACTGTAGTAGTAATCGTATAGTAGCAGTACTGTAGTAATAGTATAGTAGTATTAATAGTATAGTCATAGTAGAGAGAGAGACAGACAGACAGACAGACAAACAGACAGACAGACAGACGCAGTAGTGAGCAGGGAGGGGGCAGTAGTGAGCAGGGAGGGGGCAGTAGTGAGCAGGGAGGGGGAGTAGTGAGCAGGGAGGGGGTAGTAGTGAGCAGTAGTGAGCAGGGAGGGGGTAGGAGTGAGCAGTAGTGAGCAGGGAGGGGGTAGTAGTGAGCAGTAGTGAGCAGGGAGGGGGTAGTAGTGAGCAGGGAGGGGGTAGGAGTGAGCAGTAGTGAGCAGGGAGGGGGTAGTAGTGAGCAGTAGTGAGCAGGGAGGGGGTAGTAGTGAGCAGTAGTGAGCAGACTAGTAGTGAGCAGTAGTGAGAGGGCAGGGAGGGGGCGGTAGTAGTGAGCAGGGAGGGGGTAGTAGTGAGCAGTAGTGAGCAGGGAGGGGGCAGTAGTGAGCAGTAGTGAGCAGAGGAGGGGGGTAGTAGTGAGCAGTAGTGAGCAGGGAGGGGGTAGAGTGAGCAGTAGTGAGCAGGGAGGGGGTAGTAGTGAGCAGTAGTGGGAGCAGGGAGGGGGTAGGAGTGAGCAGTATGAGCAGGGAGGGGGTAGTGTGAGCAGTAGTGAGCAGTGTGACTGGTTGCAGGGAGTGTGAGCTTCAAAACAATAGTAATCCATGTGTGATGGGCCATTACTTCCTGGTTGAAGTCATGTGACCAGAAGCAGGTGTGCATGAAGTCAACAAGACGAGACACAGTGTCCCCCCCCCCCCTTGTTGGTGTTTTATTTCACCTTGATCAAAGGTAGTAAAAATGGCTACAATGAATAGCAGACAATAAGACGTTACCATCAGAGGTGCTTTCACCACCTGGCAATAAAGCTTCCGGTCCCCACACCTGAATTAACACGGCCCACAGCGCCCCCTACTGGCACACAATGCTAAATAAACGTAATAAATACACACCCACGCTTCCTGTATATGAACTATACAACGACGTTTTAAACTGTTTGACACACTTTGACATGTTCAGCTCCCTTCTGGTGGGAGGAGTCAGTGTTGTGAAGGACAAGCAAACATTCGACAAACAGAATCGGACAAAAACGTTCACACTGAAGACGGATGTCCTGGTTATTGCTGTCCTTACTGGATGCCTCGTGGTGCTGCTCACCCCATCAAACAGGTGTGTTTGGATAACCGGCTGATTATATAGATTTATATTTATATAGGCACACTTCACTACCAAAAGACCACCATTTTTTTTTTTGTACAAATGATCAAACCAAATATCGTAGTGACAAAAGCACTACATTCTATAATACAAAGGCAATCACAGACTGCAAATGTCCCCGGGTGCCCAGATTGTCAAATACTAACTGGTTGACCTCCTGCATCTGAACACACCTGGGGGGAGGAGGGGCTGAGAATGGAGGGGACCAATCAGACGCTCCCGTTCTCCAACGTAAAGCACAACAATACTTGGATATACTGACGACGCCTTCTCTCCAAATACCATCCTTTAAAGCAAACGGACCGAAACAGAAGCTCTCTGGAACGCTCTGGAGCAACTCCACACACCAGCAGAAACGCTGCACTCTGTCCTGGTCTGCATGGAGGATACTTATATAGTCCAGACCCTCTAGTACTCACGCATATTTGGGTTCAGCTGGCGTCAGAGTTTTTCTTTCTTTCTTCGTGTTGCAGTTTCACAACAGAGGCGCCAGCAGGGGGACAGCTTCCCCCTGCTGCGGACAGGAGGCATGACGTCCACTGCAAAGACTTTTCCCTTTTTAACCATCTTAGATCTACGCACACGCAAACACACTGAGTTGTGGTTGGAGGTTGGACCTTCAGGTGATCCTTGCTGGGGGGCGGGGCGGGGCGGGGGGCGTGGCACGTTATGGGGGGGGGGGGGCGGTGAAACAGGCACAGTTCAAAAGTCAAAAGTCTTTTCTTCTCCGTCTCTCCCAGGTCTCTATGGGTTCACCCTCCAAGTTGAGGAGACCGTCTTCAGTCGCTGTGAGGCTTTTCCACTCCGCCCTGGGAACAAACACACAGGACCTTAAGACCTTAACCCCTTCACCCCCAACCTCTGACCCCTAGGACAGCTAACAGGAACCTTAACCAGTTGGTCTCCCAGTCACTATTTCCCCCATGTAGTCCGTTAGCAGGTTGTGGTGTTAAAGGAATAGACAACAGAAGCAGATGGACAACACTGAGGAGAAGGCATCTGCCACAGGTAGACTGTGGCCTGTGGGGTTCCAACCCAGAACAGAGTTCCTGTCTGTTTACTGGCTCTTACAAGGCCTGTTTTCGACTTCCTCTGACCGCAGGACAGTTCTGAAGGCCAGTCAGCAGAGAGCGGTCAGACATGAAGGCTCCTCCCTACCCGTCACCGTGACAATGATCACATTTTATGGTCAACGAATAAATAAAAACGGCAAGCTGAAATATCCTAGATATATATCGTTAATTATGCTACAGCCAAATGGCAGGTGGTTACCATGGCAGCTGGCGGCCGATGTTGCCCATGGTTACGCCTCCAGAAAAGAAGATGCAGGGAAGCCAGGAGCGCACATACAGGAAGGTCAGGTGACGTGTACCTGAGGACCAAACAACATGCCGTTTACAGGTAGCTATAGCCAACAGACTCTTTACAGGTAGCTATAGCACAGACTCTTTAACAGGTAGCTATAGCAACAGACTCTTTACAGGTGCTATAGCAACAGACTCTTTACAGGTAACTATAGCAAACAGACTCTTTACAGGTAGCTATAGCAACAGACTCTCTACAGGTAGCTATAGCAACAGACTCTTTAACTGCCTTGGCAATGTAAATATTTATTTTCCTTGCAAGAGTCTGGTCTCTACTGGTCTGGTCTCTACTAGTCTGGGGAGAGGAGACCTACTGGTAAACTCCATTGTACACCAGCAGCTGTGTGAAGACGGTGGCCAGGAAGGCGGTGGTGACCCCCAGGCCGAAGCCGCTGCGGGATCGGTCGAAGGTCCACCACAGACCCAGCGACAGTGCCGCCAGCGTCAGGGACAGCTGCACGTTGTTGGCAAAGTCTAGCTTCTGTAGGTCAGCAGCAGGTCAAGGGTCAAAAAGGACTAGAGTGCGACACACATTGACTCCTTCAGATCAGAGAGACTGAGGGATGGGCGGCTCAGCTAAACACACATCATGCACTGATCAATGTGTGATCAAGGTGCTTAATTTATCAACATAACCGTGTAACTTTCTGTGGAAGTTATGAAATAGTTATGAAATATATACTCTCTACAGGTAGCTATAGCAACAGACTCTTACAGGTAGCTATAGCAACAGACTCTTTAGGGGTCTCCAGACAGGAGCAGTGAGGTGCAGCTCTGCGGGGTCGGGGGTGGAAGGATACGACGCTGGCGTGGTTGATGCCCACGAACACGGCAATGCACCGCATGACGCTGGCCCACTCCCGCTTCAGCTGGTGGGGCTCCCCAAGGTGCCGGTCGATGCACGGGTACAGCAGGCCGATCACAGCTGCAACCACACCAGGTTAACACGTCAAGACGACGTCAGAACAGGTGTACACACACAAGGGGTCAGTGGTAGGGCAGTAGTGAAGGTACACACATGGTCACGGTAGGCGCAAGTAGTGAGGTAGCAACACACAGCGGTCCACGGTAGGTGCAGTAAGATCGAGGTACACACACCAGGGTCACGGTAAGGCGCAGTAGATGAGCGTACACACAAGGGTCACGCGTAGGGCAGTAGTCGAGGTACACACACAGGGTCACGGTAGGAAGCAGTAGTGAGGTACAACACACAGGGTCACGGTAGGGCAAGTAAGTGAGGTGCACACACAGCGGTCACCGGTAAGGGCAGTAGTGAGGTAGCACACACAGGGTCACGGTAGGGCAGTAGTGAGGTACAGCACACAGGGTCACGGTAGGGCAGTAGTGAGGTACACACACAGGGTCACGGTAGGGCAGTAGTGAGGTACACACACAGGGTCACGGTAGGGCAGTAGTGAGGTACACACACAGGGTCACGGTAGGGCAGTAGTGAGGTACACACACAGGGTCACGGTAGGGCAGTAGTGAGGTACACACACAGGGTCACGGTAGGGCAGTAGTGAGGTACACACACAGGGTCACGGTAGGGCAGTAGTGAGGTACACACACAGGGTCACGGTAGGGCAGTAGTGAGGTACACACACAGGGTCACGGTAGGGCAGTAGTGAGGTACACACACAGGGTCACGGTAGGGCAGTAGTGAGGTACACACAGGGTCACGGTAGGGCAGTAGTACACACACACGTTATCTGCTTTTACGTTGTGTTTTTGGGACAGAACTTGATTTGTTCTTTCTTTTAAAAAGGTACGAATATTTGCCATAACTACAGTTAAAAAGGTGAGGTCAATTATTCTTATTATTTTAATTGTATTATCATAATTTTTCTCATTATTCAAATGAGAAAAATTACAAAATAGACAAAATAGAAATAAAAGTAAAATATAAATCATCCTACACGGTGTGACACAAATATAAAGGCTCGCTTGACTGGTTTCGTTTTAAGCAGGATCTCATTTGCATAATCAGAGTCAGACTTCCTGTTTTCCAGACAGGCGGGAGGCAAACCCCGCCCACTCAGCTCACCCGTTATGACAGTGACCAATCACAGAGCAGCGTGCCCAACTACGCGCCCGGTAGTTTAGCACCACTGTAGCCAATAGAAAGGCTGCTTCTGTACACCACACAGTTCCTTTTCATTACAAACAACTGGCGTCTATTACACTAATAACTCATATCTCCAGGAGTATTAAAGGTAATAACTCATATCTCCAGGAGTATTAAAGGTAGTAACTCATATCTCCAGGAGTATTAAAGGTAGTAACTCATATCTCCAGGAGTATTAAAGGTAGTAACTCATATCTCCAGGAGTATTAAAGGTAATAACTCATATCTCCAGGAGTATTAAAGGTAGTAACTCATATCTCCAGGAGTATTAAAGGTAATAACTCATATCTCCAGGAGTATTAAAGGTAGTAACTCATATCTCCAGGAGTATTAAAGGTAGTAACTCATATCTCCAGGAGTATTAAAGGTAGTAACTCATATCTCCAGGAGTATTAAAGGTAGTAACTCATATCTCCAGGAGTATTAAAGGTAGTAACTCATATCTCCAGGAGTATTAAAGGTAGTAACTCATATCTCCAGGAGTATTAAAGGTAATAACTCATATCTCCAGGAGTATTAAAGGTAGTAACTCATATCTCCAGGAGTATTAAAGGTAGTAACTCATATCTCCAGGAGTATTAAAGGTAATAACTCATATCTCCAGGAGTATTAAAGGTAACTCATATCTCCAGGAGTATTAAAGGTAGTAACTCATATCTCCAGGAGTATTAAAGGTAGTAACTCATATCTCCAGGAGTATTAAAGGTAGTAACTCATATCTCCAGGAGTATTAAAGGTAGTAACTCATATCTCCAGGAGTATTAAAGGTAGTAACTCATATCTCCAGGAGTATTAAAGGTAGTAACTCATATCTCCAGGAGTATTAAAGGTAGTAACTCATATCTCCAGGAGTATTAAAGGTAGTAACTCATATCTCCAGGAGTATTAAAGGTAGTAACTCATATCTCCAGGAGTATTAAAGGTAGTAACTCATATCTCCAGGAGTATTAAAGGTAGTAACTCATATCTCCAGGAGTATTAAAGGTAGTAACTCATATCTCCAGGAGTATTAAAGGTAGTAACTCATATCTCCAGGAGTATTAAAGGTAGTAACTCATATCTCCAGGAGTATTAAAGGTAGTAACTCATATCTCCAGGAGTATTAAAGGTAGTAACTCATATCTCCAGGAGTATTAAAGGTAGTAACTCATATCTCCAGGAGTATTAAAGGTAGTAACTCATATCTCCAGGAGTATTAAAGGTAGTAACTCATATCTCCAGTAGACCTACCGGCTCCGGTCCCGCAGCAGGGGGGGATCCACCAGGCGGAGGAGGAGAACAGGGAGGAGGTGCCGCCGCCCAGCACCTCCTCCCCGGGGAACAGGGTGACGTGCCTCTGGACCTGGAGGAGGTTCAGCACCAGGGCCAGGACCACACCGACCGAGAAGAGCACCAGGCCCCGGCGGGCCAGCTGAGCCCCCCGGAGCACCGCGGTCAGCAGGGACATCATGTCGGCCGCCCCGGTGTCCTGCCGGTCCACCTGGGTGTCCCGCTGGGTGTCCTGCCGGTCCCCCTGGATGTCCTGCCGGTCCCCCTGGGTGTCCCGCTGGGTGTCCTGCCGGTCCCCCTGGATGTCCTGCCGGTCCCCCTGGGTGTCCTGCCGGTCCCCCTGGATGTCCTGGCGGTTCCGCCGGGTGTCCTGCCGGTCCCGCTGGGTCTCTGACGGCGCGCAGGAAAACGTCCAGCAGCGGTCCTCCAGTCTGGGCATCTGGTCCGGACCTGCCCGGGCTGGACTGGCTCTCCCTAGCAGTCCAGGACCAGGACCAGGATCATGAGGAGCAGGTCTACTGTGGAGCTCCTGGGTTCACCTGGACCCGAGGGTGTGGGTCCTCCTGGTGTCAATACTAAGCACTAGATACTGCAGTATTAACAATACTAAACACTAGATACTGCAGTACTAACAATACTAAGCACTAGATACTGCAGTACTAACAATACTAAGCACTAGATGCCGTAATACACTAGATACTGCAGGAGTACTGTAGATACTAGATGCCGTAATACACTAGATACTGCAGGAGTACTGTAGATACTACAGTAGTACTCTAGATACTGCAGTAGGACACTAGATACTGTAGTAATACTGTAGTAGTACTCTAGATACTCAGCAGTACTCAGTAGCAGGAGTCGTGCAGGTCTGAGCTCTGCTCGCTTGGCGCCGCAGACAACAATCACAGCTGCGTCGGGTGAGGATCCTCAGCCAATCAGAGCGCGGCGGATGATATGACGTGACGCCCCTGGCCACGCCCACTCCTCGTCCGGTTTGATCACGCGAGCTCACGAGCTCCCTCTCTGGCAGCGTGGGACGGTGGGTCTGAGGCTGCAGCTGGGACGGTCTGAGGCTGCAGCTGGGACGATCTGAGGCTGCAGCTGGGACGGTCTGAGGCTGCAGCTGGGACGGTGTGTCCGGGGCTGCAGCTGGGACGGTCTGGGGCTGCAGCTGGGACCGTCTGAGGCTGCAGCTGGGACGGTGTGTCCGGGGCTGCAGCTGGGACGGTCTGGGGCTGCAGCTGGGACGGTCTGAGGCTGCAGCTGGGACGGTGTGTCCGGGGCTGCAGCTGGGACGGTGTGTCTGGGGCTGCAGGTGTGTCCGGGGCTGCAGCTGGGAAGGTCTGGGGCTGCAGCTGGGATGGTCTGAGGCTGCAGCTGGGACGGTGTGTCCGGGGCTGCAGCTGGGACGGTCTGGGGCTGCAGCTGGGACGGTCTGAGGCTGCAGCTGGGACGGTGTGTCCGGGGCTGCAGCTGGGACGGTGTGTCCAGGGCTGCAGCTGGGACGGTGTGTCTGGGGCTGCAGGTGTGTCCGGGGCTGCAGCTGGGACGGTGTGTCCGGGGCTGCAGCTGGGACGGTGTGTCCGGGGCTGCAGCTGGGACGGTGTGTCTGGGGCTGCAGGTGTGTCCGGGGCTGCAGCTGGGACGGTGTGTCCGGCTGCGAGTGTGTCCGGGGCTGCAGCGTGGGACGGTGTGTCTGGGGCTGCAGGTGTGTCCGAGGCTGCAGCTGGGACGGTGTGTCCGGGGCTGCAGGTGTGTCTGGGGCTGCAGGGGCTGCAGCTGGGACGGTGTGTCCGGGGCTGCAGGTGGGACGGTGTGTCCGGGGCTGCAGGTGTGTCCGGAGCTGCAGGTGTGTCCGGGGCTACAGGTGTGTCCGGGGCTGAAGGTGGGACGGTGTGTCTGGGGCTGCAGGTGGGACGGTGTGTCTGGTGCTGCAGGTGTGTCTGGTGCTGCAGGTGTGTCCGGGGCTGCAGGTGGGACGGTGTGTCCGGGGCTGCAGGTGGGACGGTGTGTCCGGGGCTGCAGGTGTGTCTGGGGCTGCAGCTGGGACGGTGTGTCTGGGGCTGCAGGTGGGACGGTGTGTCCGGGGCTGCAGGTGGGACGGTGTGTCCGGGGCTGCAGAGATTCAATCAATGCAATTAAAAAACGAAGCAGATAAACAATATATTTATAAATATATATTATTGACTCGTAACTTTAGATTAAATTGAGATAAATGAATCCTATCTAGCAGAAGGCTGTATTCAGTATGCAGTAGTATGGTGGTAGTGTCCTAGCAGAGGGTTATAGAGTGAGGTAGTGTGTGTGTGTGTGTGTGTGTGTGTGTGTGTGTGTGGTGTGTGTGTATGTGGTGTGTGTGTGTGTGTGTGTGTGTGTGTGTGTGTGTGTGTGTGTGTGTGTGTGTGTGTGTGTGTGTGTGTGTGTGTGTGTGGTGTGTGTGTAGAGTGGGGGGGATGGGTGCTGTTTACCTCATGGTGTTGACTAACCCGGACAGAGTTCACCCCACCAGGGGGCGTGGCCAGGGGGCGGCGTGTTGTTTTCCGTGGATGTTGTGCAAGCTGCTGTGAACCCTGTCAGTAGGTCTGCTGTGATAAAGTCTTCACAACACGCGGTCACAACACGCCGTCACAACACGCCGTCACAACACGCCTTCACAACACGCCTTCACAACACGCCTTCACAACACGCCTTCACAACACGCCACTCCTCTCCCTCCAGCAAACATGAGCAGCTGAACACCACAGAGCAGCAGCAGGATAACGAGGTCATGATGCAGAAACACTTCGAACAGAGAGAGCTGCGTGCATGACCCCATGACCCCCGGCCTCAGAGCAGTTCTGCTCCTCATCTCTGATCCAGACGTTCTACAGCTGTTGTGAATGCCACAGTGGCAGCATGTGATTGGTTGACGTGTGTCAGCTCCCCCTCAGGTGAACCCACACAGGTGTGTCCAGGTGTGTCTAAGTGTGTCCAGGTGTGTCTTAAGTGTGTCCAGGTGTGTCTTAAGTGTGTCCAGGTGTGTCCAGGTGAACGCAGTCAACTCATCCTGTCGGTTAGCTTGTTATTCACAGAGAACCTGTCTGACTCTGCGTTCTGATTGGCTGTAGTCTGCTCCGTCAGGTAGCGGTTGGCGTGGAACTCCGTCTTCAGCCGCTGGAGCTGCTCGGCGGTGAAGGCGGTGCGGGGCCGCTTGTCCTCCTTGCTGCTGCCGCCGCCGCCGCCGCCCCCGCCGCCGCCACTACCGCTGACGGCCGCTTTCTTCTTTGGTTTCCGAGACCTGGGCCCTGGAGTCCGGGACAACACACAGTCCGGGACATTAAGACCAACACACAGTCCGGGACATTAAGACCAGCACACAGTCCGGGACATTAAGACCAACACACAGTCCGGGACATTAAGACCAACACACAGTCCGGGACATTAAGACCTACACACAGTCCGGGACATTAAGACCTACACACAGTCCGGGACATTAAGACCAACACACAGTCCGGGACATTAAGACCTGCACACAGTCCGGGACATTAAGACCAGCACACAGTCCGGGACATTAAGACCAGCACACAGTCCGGGACATTAAGACCAACACACAGTCCGGGACATTAAGACCAGCACACAGTCCGGGACATTAAGACCAACACACAGTCCGGGACATTAAGACCTACACACAGTCCGGGACATTAAGACCTACACACAGTCCGGGACATTAAGACCAGCACACAGTCCGGGACATTAAGACCAACACACAGTCCGGGACATTAAGACCTACACACAGTCCGGGACATTAAGACCTACACACAGTCCGGGACATTAAGACCAGCACACAGTCCGGGACATTAAGACCAGCACACAGTCCGGGACATTAAGACCAACACACAGTCCGGGACATTAAGACCTGCACACAGTCCGGGACATTAAGACCAGCACACAGTCCGGGACATTAAGACCAGCACACAGTCCGGGACATTAAGACCAGCACACAGTCCGGGACATTAAGACCAACACACGTCACTTTATTCGGCAGTAACAGTCAACTCGTTCCAAGTGACGGTAACGCAGCTCTACGGCCCCACGTCCTAAGCAGGCCTGGTGGTGTACGGTGTCTCTCTCTCTCTCTCTCTCTCTCTCTCGGTGGAGACCTGGTGGTCTACTGAACACAGACGCCCACCAGGTCTCCTGCCGTACCGGGACCAGCGAGGGGACACAGCGAAGGGACCCGCGGACCCTCCAGACCCTCCAGACCCTCCAGAACCTCCTCTAGGGATCTAGAGTCTTTAGCGACGTGCAGGCCCAGTGACCTACTAACCCCGTGCTCTACACGCAGCTACTTTGAAGCAAACACTGCATTCATGACAATATACCGATACTACTACGAATACTACGAATACTACTACTATTACTACTACTACTCCTACGCTACTACGAGGCTACTATAGGCTTACGGGTTGGTAGGGCCTACTACATCACCCCAGGGTAGGCCTACAACATGTGGGTCTTGCTTATTTGTATTAATTCCTACTTCTAAAGCTGAGGGGACGGAGATATATATATGTATATTTATATATTTATATATAAATATACATATATATATAGAGCATATTAAATGGCTTCAACAGGACGCTGTGCTACTACTTAGCAACCCGTCTATTAAAGCAGCTCCATTATTATTTAATGCTCTACTGTCTCACTTTAGATGCTCTAACATATTCCGACAATTGATTGTAATTTAATACGATAATAATTATAAGAATAATAATAACAATAAGTTCCTGGGTATGCAGCGTGTATTTCGGGTGGTTTATGTATTTCCATAAGAATGCCTAAATTAATAATGGTCGGCCCTACTTCACATTTAGGCATAAAAATGTATGAACGATATTTAAACGTTGAATGTTAAATAAATTCAATTTTCAAAGAGAAAGAAAATTTATGTGAAACTTTTGGAAACTTAAAAATCCAAACAAATAATTCTAATTCCAAAATAATAAATTTTTTCGTTTGGTAAATTAATTTACCAAATTATCCAAACGTTTTTGGTTTTTTTTACCATCGGCCTGAGTGTAATTCATCATAATTTATTACATATTCAATAACTCATAAGTCGGCCTATTTAGCTGCTGTATTCATCATATTGGCATCTATTGATAAATACAGCATGTTGCATATAGTATAGTATTTACTCTATACTATACTCTACTATACTCTACTGTATCTGCTCTGTCTCTCCTCTCTCTCTACTAGCCCACTACGCGCTCTCTCTCTCTCTCTCTCTCTCTCTCTCTCTCTCTCTCTCCTCCTCTCTCCTCCTCGGGAACTCAGTCAAGGCTCAGCAGCTCAGTGGGTCAGTAGGGGAGCTGGTGTACGTGTAGGTGGTGTATGTGGGTATAGGTGGTGGATGTGGGGTAGGTGGTGTATGTGGGGTATGGTGGATGTGGGGTAGGTGGTGTATAGTGCGGTAGGTGGTGGATGTGGGGTAGGTGGTGTATGTGCGGTAGGTGGTGGATGTGGGGTAGGTGGTGTATAGTGGGGTAGGTGGTGTATGTGCGGTAGGTGGTGGATGTGGGGTAGGTGGTGTATGTGCGGTAGGTGGTGGATGTGGGGTAGGTGGTGTATGTGCGGTAGGTGGGGTGAGGCGCCTACCTGACGAAGGCCTGTCGGAGTAGCGGGTGCAGTAGACCCAGGCGGGCCACAGCATCGGGGGCTTGGCCGGCGGGTTGGAGCCGCCTTGGGAGCCGGCTTGGGAACTGTCCGAGTCGGAGCTTAGGCACTGGTCTGCGTTCTCCACGCGGCTCTTGGGGGACGCTTGGCGGGCTATGGTGGGCTTCTTGGCGGCGGAGAGTCCCTGGTTCCCCGCGGCTCTTGGGGGACGCTTGGCGGGCTATGGTGGGCTTCTTGGCGGCGGAGAGTCCCTGGTTCCCCGCCGCTACTGTACCCCCGTCCTCTTCCCTTCCTCCTCCTCCTCCTCCTCCTCCTTATCCTTATCCTTATCCTTCTCCTCCTCCTGCTCCTTCTGCTCGGTCCGAGGAGGAGCGCCGGGGCTGGGGCATTCCCGGGACCTCAGGCGGTTCTCTTCGCGGGTGCCAGACTCTTTTTTCCGTCCGAAATCGGGCCTTAGGATGTTGTCGATGAAGAAGTTGGTGACCCTGTGGGGGAGCTGCGGGTTTCCCGGGCGGTCGGCGGAGAAGGGGCAAGATGGCTCTGTTGGACTCCACGGCCGGCCGCCTCCCGGCTGCTG
>PIJE02001207.1:25000-117500 GCA_002895965.2 Coryphaenoides rupestris | reverse complement strand
CAGTCATGGTCACGGGACATTGTAACACTGGGTTCAGAAGTACAAAAACTGTATTTCTTTAATGTAAAGCCTTGAAATCTACTTTTATATCCACTTGTCTGTGGAGAAGACTTTGTACATTTTAGCCGTGGTATCTAAACAGAGCTGATGTTAGATAAAATAGGAAGACAGATTTAAGATAAAGCTATAGGCCTACAAATTGATCTCCTCTCCTCCTCATATCTATATATATCTATATGTATATACACGTATATATCTATATCTATATGTCAATCTGTCAAGGCAACACTTTAAAGCAAACTGGTGCGTCTTTAACGGGAGCATCTCTGCGGTGTTTGGCCTTCATTCGCCGTCTGTACCTCCGATCATAATATCGATCTACTGCACTAAATAGTCCGACTTCCCCACATAGAGCTGAACACTCAGGACAGTATAGGCTCTCTTTAGTGTGTTTTAATTGCACCATAATAGATGCACATTGCATTGCTCTCTCGCGGTGCAATTAAGATAAATAAAATAAAATAAAAGTCCAAGTTGAAGTTGCATTATTGTGTTCCGTATGATATAAACTCCATGAGATAACTCCAGGCCTACGGGACCCTACATGTCCTCCTGTGTTGGGCCTGCTAGCAGCACACTGAAGGTGTCTGTCTGTCCTCAGAACGCGTCCGTCTCTGTACGTCTTGGATTATAATTCTCCAGACGAGTGTGTTTTCCTGCAGCGGGGGGTCAGGGGTCAGGGGCCAGAGGTCAGGCCCGAGCGGTAGCAGGCATTGTCTGCCGGCCAACATAATCTGGGTTTCCCCGCACAAGTGAGAAACCATCACAGCATGGGGACGGCTTGCCCACTGACACCCTGCCCGCCGGGGGAAGTGATACTGGTATTAGTTAAGTAGTATAGATCTGGTAGTTTATAGTTCTGGTTCATATCTGAGCCTTCATACCGAGCTGCTGTGGCCAGCGGAGACGGACCAGGACCCGGACCAGGACCCTGCAGTCTCAGGACTAAAACCAACTCCTGCTATATTGGGTCACTGCAGACACTATCGTAGGGTTTTTGTGAGAAATAGAAATAAAAGTTTTAAAAAGTCACATTTAAAAATTACTTTTAGTAGGGTTAGACAAACGTTTTTTCAAAAATAATAAAAAAAGGGGTTATCTGCTTATGCCCTAAACAAATTGCAAAGTAAATATAAATTGCGAATACTACATTATTATTTTCTATAAGTTGGTTAATTAAATATGTGAGTCAATCAAGAGTTCTAAATTACAGGCACTCGGCGGAGGAGTGTGTGAGATATACGCGCATCCAAATGAAATAACGAAGGACGACTTCTGTCCACTTACGTATCCGCCGTGACGCGCGGCGGAGCGGGTCTCACACGTTACCGCTCCGTTCCCGACGACCCGCTCCCTACGACCCGCTCCGCTCCCTACGACCCGCTCCGCTCCCAAAGACCCGCTCCCAACGACCCGCTCCCTACGACCCGCTCCCTACGACCCGCTCCGCCCCCAACGACCCGTCCGCATCACCGGCTCCCTTTAAAGGGGACCGGAGCCGACGCTGCCGTCACGGCCCACCGGACGGCTCGGGCCTCCGCATCCCGCCCGCTCCCCTCCTAACTCTCCTAGCGGGGGTCTCTCTTCTCATCTCGGCCCATTGTCTCCCCTGGAAGCCCTGGACTCTATTGCTCCTAGAGAGCCGAGAGGAGGGAGAAGTTGGGTCTGCAGGGGGTCGGTAGGCCTCTACTGGGTAGGTCTACTGGGTAGGTCTTCCTATCGTAGGCGTGCGGTGCTGCCTACCCACTGGTCCCAGCATGCAACCCTGGTCTGCACGCAACACTAATCAACACGTTTAGATGGAAATACAAAAGTACGCATGAGTGAACCGAAACGTATGTGCAATTAGTTCATGTTCATAGAATCATTAGCGTTGTGTTGTTGTCCACATGAATAATAATAATAATAATAATAATAATAATAATAATAATACTAATAATAATAATATCTGGGTTTACACACTCAATATTTTCGTGCGTAAAACAAACCAATTGATAACGTATACAAGCATGCAACGTACAAATAAACAGCTTGTACTTTCCAGTGTAAATATTAATGCTATTCTGCTCGGCGTGGTGATGCTGGGAGGATGCTGGTGTCACGGTCACGTGGTGAGCGTCCCGTCAGCCCATTGGCCAAAGGCACGTGTCTGGGATAACGGCGGGGACGTCACTCGGGGGCTCGTGTTGAAAAATACGAGGAAAGTCCAGAGTGAGAGGAGCAGCAGTCTGGAGCAGCACGCCGCCAGGCCGGGGACAGCTCAGGTGGAGGAAGGTGGAGGAAGGTGGTGGAGGAGGAGGAAGGTGGAGCAGGTGGAGCAGTAGCATGGTGTCCTGTGAGGATGCTGCCCTCGTCATCAACATCATCATCATCATCTGAGCTCACCACACTTTAGGGCCTTTTAAAAAAGAAAAGAAAAGAAACCAAAAGAAACCAAAAGAAAAACAAGGAGAACAAGGAGAAGACGGAGAAGAGGTGCGTGCCCTGCGCTCCGTTTCTCCACACTTGTGTTGCACTTTGCAGCAAGACGGTGACCGAGGAGACCCTGGGAAGAACCGCGCGATGGAAGAGAGCGACCCCAGCAGCCGGGAGGCGGCGGCCGTGGAGTCCAACAGAGCCATCTTGCCCCTTCTCCCGCCGCCCGGGAACCCGCAGCTCCCCCACAGGGTCACCAACTTCTTCATCGACAACATCCTAAGGCCGGATTTCGGACGGAAAAAAGAGTCTGGCACCCGCGAAGAGAACCGCCTGAGGTCCCGGGAATGCCCCAGCCCCGGCGCTCCTCCTCGGACCGAGCAGAAGGAGCAGGAGGAGGAGAAGGATAAGGATAAGGATAAGGAGGAGGAGGAGGAGGAGGAGGAGGAGGAAGAGGACGGGGGTACAGTAGCGGCGGGGAACCAGGGACTCTCCGCCGCCAAGAAGCCCACCATAGCCCGCCAAGCGTCCCCCAAGAGCCGCGTGGAGAACGCAGACCAGTGCCTAAGCTCCGACTCGGACAGTTCCCAAGCCGGCTCCCAAGGCGGCTCCAACCCGCCGGCCAAGCCCCCGATGCTGTGGCCCGCCTGGGTCTACTGCACCCGCTACTCCGACAGGCCTTCGTCAGGTAGGCGCCTCACCCCACCTACCGCACATACACCACCTACCCCACATCCACCACCTACCGCACATACACCACCTACCCCACATCCACCACCTACCGCACTATACACCACCTACCCCACATCCACCATACCCCACATACACCACCTACCCCACATCCACCACCTATACCCACATACACCACCTACACGTACACCAGCTCCCCTACTGACCCACTGAGCTGCTGAGCCTTGACTGAGTTCCCGAGGAGGAGAGAGGAGGAGAGAGAGAGAGAGAGAGAGAGAGAGAGAGAGAGAGAGCGCGTAGTGGGCTAGTAGAGAGAGAGGAGAGACAGAGCAGATACAGTAGAGTATAGTAGAGTATAGTATAGAGTAAATACTATACTATATGCAACATGCTGTATTTATCAATAGATGCCAATATGATGAATACAGCAGCTAAATAGGCCGACTTATGAGTTATTGAATATGTAATAAATTATGATGAATTACACTCAGGCCGATGGTAAAAAAAACCAAAAACGTTTGGATAATTTGGTAAATTAATTTACCAAACGAAAAAAATTATTATTTTGGAATTACAATTATTTGTTTGGATTTTTAAGTTTCCAAAAGTTTCACATAAATTTTCTTTCTCTTTGAAAATTGAATTTATTTAACATTCAACGTTTAAATATCGTTCATACATTTTTATGCCTAAATGTGAAGTAGGGCCGACTATTATTCATTTAGGCATTCTTATGGAAATACATAAACCACCCGAAATACACGCTGCATACCCAGGAACTTATTGTTATTATTATTCTTATAATTATTATCGTATTAAATTACAATCAATTGTCGGAATATGTTAGAGCATCTAAAGTGAGACAGTAGAGCATTAAATAATAATGGAGCTGCTTTAATAGACGGGTTGCTAAGTTGTTAGTAGCACAGCGTCCTGTTGAAGCCATTTAATATGCTCTATATATATGTATATTTATATATAAATATATAAATATACATCTATATATCTCCGTCCCCTCAGCTTTAGAAGTAGGAATTAATACAAATAAGCAAGACCCACATGTTGTAGGCCTACCCTGGGGTGATGTAGTAGGCCCTACCAACCCGTAAGCCTATAGTAGCCTCGTAGTAGCGTAGGAGTAGTAGTAGTAATAGTAGTAGTATTCGTAGTATTCGTAGTAGTATCGGTATATTGTCATGAATGCAGTGTTTGCTTCAAAGCAGCTGCGTGTAGAGCACGGGGTTAGTAGGTCACTGGGCCTGCACGTCGTGTTGCTAAAGACTCTAGATCCCTAGAGGAGGTTCTGGAGGGTCTGGAGGGTCCGCGGGTCCCTTCGCTGTGTCCCCTCGCTGGTCCCGGTACGGCAGGAGACCTGGTGGGCGTCTGTGTTCAGTAGACCACCAGGTCTCCACCGAGAGAGAGAGAGAGAGAGAGAGAGACACCGTACACCACCAGGCCTGCTTAGGACGTGGGGCCGTAGAGCTGCGTTACCGTCACTTGGAACGAGTTGACTGTTACTGCCGAATAAAGTGACGTGTGTTGGTCTTAATGTCCCGGACTGTGTGCTGGTCTTAATGTCCCGGACTGTGTGCTGGTCTTAATGTCCCGGACTGTGTGCTGGTCTTAATGTCCCGGACTGTGTGCAGGTCTTAATGTCCCGGACTGTGTGTTGGTCTTAATGTCCCGGACTGTGTGTAGGTCTTAATGTCCCGGACTGTGTGCTGGTCTTAATGTCCCGGACTGTGTGCTGGTCTTAATGTCCCGGACTGTGTGCAGGTCTTAATGTCCCGGACTGTGTGTTGGTCTTAATGTCCCGGACTGTGTGCTGGTCTTAATGTCCCGGACTGTGTGCTGGTCTTAATGTCCCGGACTGTGTGCTGGTCTTAATGTCCCGGACTGTGTGTTGGTCTTAATGTCCCGGACTGTGTGCAGGTCTTAATGTCCCGGACTGTGTGTTGGTCTTAATGTCCCGGACTGTGTGCTGGTCTTAATGTCCCGGACTGTGTGCTGGTCTTAATGTCCCGGACTGTGTGCAGGTCTTAATGTCCCGGACTGTGTGTTGGTCTTAATGTCCCGGACTGTGTGTTGGTCTTAATGTCCCGGACTGTGTGCTGGTCTTAATGTCCCGGACTGTGTGCTGGTCTTAATGTCCCGGACTGTGTGTTGGTCTTAATGTCCCGGACTGTGTGTTGTCCCGGACTCCAGGGCCCAGGTCTCGGAAACCAAAGAAGAAAGCGGCCGTCAGCGGTAGTGGCGGCGGCGGGGGCGGCGGCGGCGGCGGCAGCAGCAAGGAGGACAAGCGGCCCCGCACCGCCTTCACCGCCGAGCAGCTCCAGCGGCTGAAGACGGAGTTCCACGCCAACCGCTACCTGACGGAGCAGCGGCGGCAGGGCCTGGCCCAGGAGCTGGGCCTCAACGAGTCCCAGATCAAGATCTGGTTCCAGAACAAGCGGGCCAAGATCAAGAAGGCGAGCGGCACAAAGAACACGCTGGCCTTGCACCTGATGGCGCAGGGCCTGTACAACCACGCCACCACCACCAACAACACCACCACCAACAACACCACCAACACCACCACCAAGGAGGACAAGTCCGACAGCGACTGACTGATTGGACCGTCTCTTATTAAGCCTACAATGCAATAATTAATGAAAGGGCCAGTGTAGAGTAGGCCTACATATACCAGCATAAATTGATTGATAAAGTATATATATAAATAGATATTACTGCAATATCCTGTCTATAATCAGAAGGTCCCTCGTCCCGTCCGCCTGAACTCGACCTGAACACGTCGCTTGAGTCCAAAGAAGATGATCTGCTGCATCTAACTGTGAAGTTAAAGACAAACTCTTATTATTTACACGCTCGTTGGTCATTTCCTCGTCGTCGTTGTTTTGGTGTGAAAACGGACGCAGAGTATTTTACGTGTCACGACTTGCAGACAAAATTGGACGGAATATGAATTTTGATAAATGTTTTTAATACTCAGAAACTTTATAACCATGTACCGGCCTATCCGCATCCCCAGAGACATGGGCCTACGTCTTTTCTAACACGACAATTAACAACAAAAAAAGGCTTTTAGTTCAAAAGCTTTTAAATCTCTAGATCAGCTTCTATGTGTTGGTATCATAGCTTCAAACTAATGTCGTTTCTGTTCCAAATGTTTTTTTTCTGTCCTACCAATGCAGCTATTATACTTTTGGAATAGCAATATATATAATTTTGTAGCAAGATGTGTTGGATGCTGAATGCTGCCTGTAGCATATTGACAATGAGGACAAGAAGAAGCCACCAGAATAACTTCACAAATCTGTCTCTATAGATACATTTTATTACACATCCATATATCATAAAAGCTAATTTGTTAGTGTCTGTATTACAAATGTTGCAAATCCCTTATTGTTGTTGAAAGGACTTCTGTGTATTTATATAGATTATATTGAGAAAAAGATTCTATTGAACGCCCAGCTTTAGAGTAGATATCTGGTGTGCTCGTTCCACTGCAATAACTTCTTGTTTTGGGAAGGGAACGGTTACGGGGCCTTCTGCATGAACGCAGAAACTTGTTGTACACGGCAATGTGTGGATGATCCTGGTGGAGGGCTGGACCTGATCTGGGTCTAGGTCGAGCTAAGGTCTGGACCACATCTGGGTCTAGGTGGACCTATGGTTCAGATCAGACCAGATCTGGAGCGCTAGGTTTATGGTTCAGATCAGATCTGGAGCTCTAGGTTTATGGTTCAGACCAGATCTGGAGCGCTAGGTTTATGGTTCAGATCAGATCTGGGAGGCTCTAAGGTTAGGATCAGGGGGTTATGGTCAGATCTGGATCCTCGTAGGGTTTTTTGGTTTCAGATCAGATCTGGAGCTCTAGGTTTATGGATCAGATCAGATCTGGAGCTCTAGGTTTATGGATCAGATCAGATCTGGAGCTCTAGGTTTATGGATCAGATCAGATCTGGAGCTCTAGGTTTATGGTTCAGACCAGATCTGGAGCTCTAGGTTTATGGATCAGATCAGATCTGGAGCTCTAGGTTTATGGATCAGATCAGATCTGGAGCATCAGATTGGATCATTACCAAAATGCGGACTTTTGCCTTTCAACGTGTTGTTGTGCATCTGCAAAAAGTGTGTGAATTAGGTTCCACCAAACAGAACACACTCTGCCTTAAAGTTCCCGCCAGAGCTTTCCATGGAACAGAACTGTGCCCCATCAATGACGCAGAATCCTTCGAATGCAGACTTTTCCAGTTTATTGCCTTTATGAAAACCTGCTGGTACGACATCATGAATTTACCCATCAGCATATATCTATCTATATGAACATGTTTAAATAAAGTTACAACACAGAGTTGTACAACACAATGCTATTTTTATTTTATGTTGAAGTATTCTTCAGTATGAATGTACAGTTTGTATCAAGTATTAATTGTGTCATTAACTGCCTCCTGGACGCAGGAACCATCAATAAACCTTGAAGACGATACAGATAAACATGATGGCTCCCTGGACCACCTCCAGCACACACACACACACACACACACACACACACACACACACAGCACACACCACACACACACAGTGATGGAAATACACAATACACACAAACAGAAAAATACACACACACATAGTCCCACCATACACACATGATCATATGTAGAAATTATTACACAAACACAAAGCAAACCTATTAACAGGCAGTCAAATAACAAATACATTGACAAGACATACATACACACATTTAGTTATGTACATATGTATATACATTTATATGTATATACATTTATATGTATATATGGGGGACAGTTGTGTCTGACCTGCAGCTTGCCTAAATGAGACTCTCAGCCTGATACTAGAGAGAGAGAGAGAGAGAGAGAGAGAGGAGAGAGAGAGAGAGAGAGAGAGGAGAGAGAGAGAGAGAGAGAGGGACAGAGAAGAAGAGAGAGAGGCAGATAGAGAGAGGGAGAAGAGGCAAGATAGAGAGAGAGAGAGAGGCAGAGGAGGAGAGGCAGAGAGAGAGAGAGAGAGAGAGAGAGAGAGAGAGAGAGAGAGAGAGAGAGAGAGAGAGAGAGAGAGAGAGAGAGAGAGAAATGAAGGTTAAAGCTCGTCATGGCTGCAGGTCCACCACCCCACCCCTCAGTAACCAATTCTACACACACACACACACACACACACATTCCACAACACACACACACACACACACACACACACACACACACAAGAAGTGCTGTTGGTTGGTAGTATGACTAAAGTTCTGCTCAACTATGACTGCAGCTGAATGAGAACACAGCATCACCAGGGGCCTCCTGGTCCCCACCTCCTGGTCCCGAGGAGCGGCCACCCTATTGGCCAGTGAATACTTCCTGGTTTGTGTCTCTTAGTGTGTGTGGAGCTCATTAAGGAGGCGAGGTGCTAACAGGTGGAGAATGGGCGGACATCGGCCTGATTTCACACACGGCCCTCGACCCGCCCGCCTCCCGCCTCGCTACGCAGATCAAAGGCGGCGGCGGCGGCGTTGGCGGAGCACCGGGCGCAGGACAGCAGCGCCGCCAGGACACCTCACCAGGCTAATCCCTCGCACAAATGTACTTTAATCTTGTTAGAATACAAGTTAATGCTCAACTGTTGGCCGAGAGGAAGAGGTGTCATGACCCCGTGTTTACTCCCCCACCACCACACACACACACACACACACACACACACACACACACACACACACACACACACACACACACACACACACACACACACACACACACACACACACACACACACAGGTCTGGCGAATAAACCATCTGACAAAAGTTGGTGATTTGGTGCAGCCAATCGGCACGCAGGACACAAGGCGTGGTTTTCATTAGTGTCGCAGGAGGAACAAACATGTTGTGTGGCGAGGGTGACCCGGTGTCACGCCCTCGCAGGAGGAGCCCGGCCCGCAGGAAATGAGTGTTTGGTGTCCTGGCACCCCGGCAACCCTTGATCTGTCATGGACGGAGACCCCGGGGGACAATAGGCCGAGAGAAGAGGCTTTCTGGAGTCACCGCACCGGGGGTCAGCCAGCCCTCTGCTGCCAACACCACGCCTGGGCGCCCAGGAGCCCCAGGAGCTCCAGGAGCCCCAACCCCAGGAGCCCCAACCCCCTAGCATATACTCTGGTTAATACTCGGGAATACTAGTATATACTAGGGTTAATACTAGTATATACTAGGGTTAATACTAGGGGATACTAGTATATACTAGGGTTAATACTAGTATATACTAGGGGATACTAGGTTTAATACGAGGGGATACTAGTATATACTAGGGTTAATACTAGGGGTACTAGTATATACTAGGGTTAATACTAGTATATACTAGAGTTAATACTAATATATACTAGGGGATACTAGGTTTAATGCGAGGGGATACTAGTATATACTAGGGTTAATACTAGGGGTACTAGTATATACTAGGGTTAATACTAGGGGATACTAGGTTTAATGCGAGGGGATACTAGTATATACCAGGGTTAATGACTAGGGGTACTAGTATATACTAGGGTTAATACTAGGGGATACTAGTATATACTAGGGTAGGCTAAATACTAGGGTGAATACTAGGCTAAATACTAGGGTATATGCTAGTTTTTACTTGACCCTGTAGTATATAAGATGCCTTATTAATCCCAGATTAATATAAACATTAACACAAATAGAAATTCAATATAAACATGACTAGGAGTAGGAATGTAGATGCAGAAAGTTCATCCTGTACCCCAGCATTTCGTTTACCCTGTACGGTAGTATTTTGTTTACCCTGTACCATAGTACTTTGTTTACCCTACCTTATACAGTATATTTTAGTCATGTACTTTTAATTTGTAGTATTCGATCATTTCCATCTTTTCTAGTATTTACTTGGTGTATTTTCTGGAGTGATGGAACAGTATATTAGTTTTCTATCAAGAGAAAAGAAAACAAAGAAACATTTAAATTCAGCGGTCAGAGCTTCGTGTTATGAAACCTCTCACACAACGTTGGGCAAGCGTTAGTTATTTATTCAGAAAGACAAGAAATGAACACAAAGAAACAAGTAAAGAAACCGGAGACGGAACATTCAGGAAATAAATAACAATAAAGCATGAATGTTTAATTATGTATAAAAACCTGCATGCTTTAGTGCAGACAAGTTAGATACACATGAACTCATTAGGTGGAGATCGTCGATGGCCAATATAATAATAATAATATAATAATAATAATATTATCCAAGTTATAATACGTGTTCTGCTGTTCCGTGTTGGAGACACGCTACCTGCAGGTTAGATCACATGCACTGCAGCAATACATTGAAAGAGATTGCAGTGATTAAATATTTGAGCAGTATTTATTTATTATTATTATTATTTATTTGTGGGCGAGGTGGTCCTAGGGTGCACCCAGAACCCCGGGCCCCCGCTTCAGAACCACAGGCTCGGTTCTGCTGCAGTATGGTGTGTTCACCTCTGCAGGCAGAACCCCAGCCTGCAGGTTCTCCTGGATGGCTGGAGACCTGGGTGTGGGGACAGGTCGTCTCAGAGAAGAATCTCCAAGGTCATGGAAGACCTTCTGCTTTAGCAACCATGCACACTCGCACGTTGAGGAAGAAATATAGAAAGACTCTACTACTAGTAGAACCAGTACTAGTCATACTCAAATAGAGTTTAAGTGCCATATTGTGATATTACAGTCCTGATGCACGCAGGACTGGGAGGGTAACTTTCTCCTGCTGCTAATAAATTGAGCTGTGGACGCTACAGTGATGTCAGACCTGCTCTGTTTCCTGTTGCCAGGCAACAGGAAGTCAGACCGGGTCAAGGGCAGATCCTACTCACCTCCGCCTCCTGGGACGGCCCTGTCACTCACAGGCCTTCCTCATCATCCAGCGCCACGCTGACATCTTCCTCTTCGTCAACCTCCATGCCACATCAGCCCTGGCAACCACACCTCCTGACACCTTCCTCTTCATCCTCTTCCTCTTCACGGGACTCCATGCTGCACCAACACTGCCACACCCCTCCCCGTCCTCCTCCTCCTCCTCCTCCTCCCTACAGAGATGCAGACAGGTGGAAGGCAGACACTCAGTGTGACAACGTGTTCATCTTGACTGACTGTTGCTCTGTTTAGTGATTCAGAACCAGGCGGCACCATGAGCCGGGTCCCCTGCCGCCCCGGTGCAATCAGAGCCCAGCAGTGTTCCAGAGATCACCTCCGCGCCCGGAGGGGCCGGAGAGGACAACCAAACACTGCTGAACAATGACACACGAGGAAAACCCATCTTCATCACACCTCTTTACAACTGCAATTAGCCAAAGTCAATACCACACCTCAGTCAATCAACTCCAAGATCGGGTACATGTGCGCGCGCACACACACACACACACACACACACACACACACACACACACACACACACACACACACACACACACACACACACACACACACACACACACACACACACACACACACACACACACTACACACACACACACACACACACACACAACCCCCGCAATAAATATCCAACGTAATATTTAGCAAACTAGTTTTCTGTGGTTCAGCATGGCTTCCACCTGTTACAGAGCGTACACATAATCTCAATGTAACGAGAACCAAGTGAGCAGGCAAACGAGATGTTGAGTGTGTTGAGTGTGTGGATGACCGTCCTGGTCGTGTGTTTGATGGATGACCGTCCTGGTAGTGTGTTTATGGATGACCGTCCTGGTAGTGTGTTTATGGATGACCGTCCTGGTAGTGTGTTTATGGATGACCGTCCTGGTAGTGTGTTTATGGATGACCGTCCTGGTAGTGTGTTTATGGATGACCGTCCTGGTAGTGTGTTTATGGATGACCGTCCTGGTAGTGTGTTTATGGATGACCGTCCTGGTAGTGTGTTTGTGGATGACCGTCCTGGTAGTGTGTTTATGGATGACCGTCCTGGTAGTGTGTTTATGGATGACCGTCCTGGTAGTGTGTTTATGGATGACAGTGTAAAGAGAGCCGGCTCTGTGGTCGTAACACAAGGCCAGGTTCACCTTACCGTTCATCTTTGTATTCATATTAACTATTGTATTTACTGTGGTGTAGAAGTATTCAGTACTGTATTTACTGTGTGGTGGATAAATATCCAGTATTGTACTGTGTGGTGTATACTTCTTAAGTATTATGTGTTGTGCATACTTATTAAGTATTGTATTTACGGTGTGGTGTAAGTATCAAGTATTGTACTTGTAGTGTGGTGTAAGTATCCAGTATTGTACTTGTAGTGTGGTGTAAGTATCCAGTATTGTACTTGCAGTGTGGTGTAAGTATCCAGTATTGTATTTACGGTGTGGTGTAAGTATCCAGTATTGTACTTGCAGTGTGGTGTATAAGTATCCAGTATTGTACTTGTAGTGTGGTGTATAAGTATCCAGTATTGTACTTGTAGTGTGGTGTATAAGTATCCAGTATTGTACTTGTAGTGTGGTGTATAAGTATCCAGTATTGTACTTGCAGTGTGGTGTATAAGTATCCAGTATTGTACTTGCAGTGTGCTGTCTATCTATTATATTCAATGCATGCTAAGACAACTGAGAGTCTGAGATACTAACATTAAAAAAATCAACTCACAAAATGCTAATGCTAATAATCCTACAATAATCCTACAATATATAATACAAAATATTAATAAAATGTATTATTAATACAAAATATTATTAAATACCATTAAATACTACAAAACTCTACTTCATTACACACGACCAAACAATAAAAAATATGATACTATATACTACAGTTCATAATACTAAATATTCCCACAATACTTCAGGTCCATTCCAGATATTAGGGACACATTTTATTCACTGATTATGTGGACATCTTTAGTTCAAAGCAAATCCTGTTGTGTTGTTTGCATGCTTTAGTCTCCAAATAAATGCAGACTAACGGAGAAGAGAGCGTCCTGAATAGGAGGATAGGCGCTGGCTCAGTGCAGCCCAGGTTAGCCTTGCGTTGCCAGGTTTCGGCAGCCTGAGCATTCTGTCAGATATCAGACTCGGGCGTGCGAGGCGCGCAGGGAGAGAGCGAGACGCGTTCCCAACGCACACACAGCAGAGCTACTGCTGCTGCTGGGGACACTGAGAGGAGCTGCGGGGGACTGACGCACGCGGGCTGGTTTTGGTGTTGAGGCACCGGCTGGCTGCCATTTTGACTGTTGCCGGGTACCCAGAGAGAGGGTGGGGCTGAGCCACGGCGGCCATGATGGTTAGATCATGCCAGCCGTAGCCGTAGCAACCTGAGCATCCTCCGCCTCCCCCACCACCATCTTACCAAACAGGCTGAGCCATGTTAACCGCACCGCGCCATCTCCCCAGAACCACCATCTTACCTAACAGACTGAGCCATGTTAACCACACCATCTCACCAGAACCACCATCTTACCTAACAGACTGAGCCATGTTAACCACACCATCTCACCAGAACCACCAGCATCACCAGACGAATCAGAACCACCATCTTACCTAACAGACTGAGCCATGTTAACCACACCATCTCACCAGAACCACCATCTTACCTAACAGACTGAGCCATGTTAACCACACCATCTCACCAGAACCACCATCTTACCTAACAGACTGAGCCATGTTAACCACACCATCTCACCAGAACCACCATCTTACCTAACAGACTGAGCCATGTTAACCACACCATCTCACCAGAACCACCATCTTACCTAACAGACTGAGCCATGTTAACCACACCATCTCCCCAGAACCACCATCTTACCTAACAGACTGAGCCATGTTAACCACACCATCTCACCAGAACCACCATCTTACCTAACAGACTGAGCCATGTTAACCACACCATCTCACCAGAACCACCATCTTACCTAACAGACTGAGCCATGTTAACCACACCATCTCACCAGAACCACCATCTTACCTAACAGACTGAGCCATGTTAACCACACCATCTCACCAGAACCACCATCTTACCTAACAGACTGAGCCATGTTAACCACACCATCTCCCCAGAACCACCATCTTACCTAACAGACTGAGCCATGTTAACCACACCATCTCCCCAGAACCACCATCTTACCTAACAGACTGGGCCATGTTAACCACACCATCTCCCCAGAACCACCATCTTACCTAACAGACTGAGCCATGTTAACCACACCATCTCCCCAGAACCACCAGCATCACCAGACGAACCAGAACCACCAGATGAACCAGAACCACTAGAACCACTAGAACCACCATAACCACCAGAACCATCAGAACCACTATAAAGTGCACAGTGTTGTACTAAACATGGAAGATCCTCCCGCTGCCAATGCTACCGTGAAATATGATAAATCCTTGATGCCAACAGGATTCATGTCCTCCTGGGATCATCTAGAGCTGATATCATAAGATATTCCAAAACTATTCTAGTCACTCCACTTCTACATTTACCCCCCAATTGTCGAAATTTTGAAAGCGTATTTTCGGTAAAATATACGCAAAGTAAAATGTTTTTTATCATGTATTTTAAAACATGGATGTATTTGTAATAATATGTAAAATATTGAATCGCGATTTAGCATTTATTTGCGGAATCTGTCTTGTTGTTTTATGTTTAAATTATAATTAAAATAATTAAGGTTATTCACGTCCACTGAAGTTTAAATTAAAGATGGCTTCATATCAAGATGCTTTTCAAAGTAAAGTAAATATTGTAATTGACTGTAAATATATTGAGAATTAGCATGATTTGGTCATATGTTTTGCGCTTTATACATGTTATAAAATAGCATATATATATGGATGGTCATATCTTTTTGTCATGTATATATATTTGTATATATATGTATAAATATATGTATTATATATGAATTGTTATTTTTTATATTATATATATATTACAATTACCTTACCTTAAGCTAGAAAATATTTAATTTTTTTTAAAAATGTATTAAATATTGAAATAATCCTTACATTTAGACATATCTATATTTGAAGTACTTACAGAGCACGGAATCCCAAAGCATCAAATAAAATAAAACAAATGAAATAATTTGAGAGGGAAAAAAAAATGCTCCCGCTCAAACGCCTCGTAGTCTAAAGCCTCCAAACTAAGAGGAAGTCCAGACCCTGGTGGCCAACGCCTAGCAGCCTGTATTACCACAGCCAGGAGCTACTGGCTACTAAACAAAGCAATAAAGATGTGCTAATCAAGATGTGCTATTAAGAGCAGCTAACAGCGCTAATGGGAGCTGCTGGCTGCGGCGGCGGCGGCGGGCTACGCTAGCTCTCCATACTCTCTGGTCCCGGCCAAACCACAGGACAACAACACTTCCTCCTCTTTTCAATGGCTAAAGTGACTTTTAACCAACTACAGTTAAGGTCAAAGTTCAGCATGTCCCCTTGGCAACACCGGGGCAACAGGCAGCCGTGTCTAGACGGGTCACAGAACCCCCCCACACCCATCTTAACCCCGCCCCCGCCCCCTCGGGTCTCTCCGGAAGGGGCATCAGACGAGCCAAGGCCAGGGTAAACAGGGAGGGGGGCTGGCCTCTGGCCCCGGAGGTGGGACCTCCACCTCCACCCTCCAGTGATCAAAGGAGGGGCTCCTCCGTGTCAGTGGTCCGCTGGCAGGGGGCTGGGGTGGAGATATGAACTCTGTGTTCCTGTAATCTGGACGGGCCCCGGCCCGATTGTCTCCTTTCACGGGCCCTTCCGGTGGTGGGGAGCCCACTGGGGAGGACAGGCTCTTTCACAGGGGGCTCCGGGGACAATAGGGGCTCTTCCGTCGCGCCCCACCATCTGGGCCCCAACAACAGAAAGGCTCCCAGGAGGAGAATGGGCGGCATGGCTCCCAGCCTGAATGGACGCTGTTGGCCCAGACTCACCAACATACAGTACCGCCTCACGCTACTGGAGGGACAGTCTACATGCACAAATAGAGCCATGTACAGCTGACATACACGGCTGCACAACACGCAACACGCAGGGCTGTAGCGTGACACGGCTGCACAACACACAACACGCAGGGCTGTAGCGTGACACGGCTGCACAACACGCAACACGCAGGGCTGTAGCGTGACACGGCTGCACAACACGCAGGGCTGTAGCATGACACGGCTGCACAACACGCAGGGCTGTAGCGTGACACGGCTGCACAACACGCAGGGCTGTAGCATGACACGGCTGCACAACACGCAGGGCTGTAGCGTGACACGGCTGCACAACACGCAACACGCAGGGCTGTAGCATGACACGGCTGCACAACACGCAACACGCAGGGCTGTAGCATGACACGGCTGCACAACACGCAACACGCAGGGCTGTAGCATGACACGGCTGCACAACACGCAACACGCAGGGCTGTAGCATGACACGGCTGCACAACACGCAACACGCAGGGCTGTAGCGTGACACGGCTGCACAACACGCAACACGCAGGGCTGTAGCATGACACGGCTGCACAACACGCAACACGCAGGGCTGTAGCGTGACACGGCTGCACAACACGCAGGGCTGTAGCGTAACACGGCTGCACAACACGCAGGGCTGTAGCGTGACACGGCTGCACAACACGCAGGGCTGTAGCGTGACACGGCTGCACAACACGCAGGGCTGTAGCGTGACACGGCTGCACAACACGCAGGGCTGTAGCATGACACGGCTGCACAACACGCAACACGCAGGGCTGTAGCGTGACACGGCTGCACAACACGCAGGGCTGTAGCGTGACACGGCTGCACAACACGCAGGGCTGTAGCGTGACACGGCTGCCACTGCACAACACGCAGGGCTGTAGCGTGACACGGCTGCACAACACGCAGGGCTGTAGCGTGACACGGCTGCACAACACACAACACGCAGGGCTGTAGCATGACACGGCTGCACAACACACAACACGCAGGGCTGTAGCGTGACACGGCTGCAACAAACACGCAGGGCTGTAGCCGTGACAGCGGCTGCCACAACACGCAGGGCTGTAGCGTGACACGGCTGCACAACACACAACACGCAGGGCTGTAGCATGACACGGCTGCACAACACACAACAAGTAGGGCTGTAGCGTGACACGGCTGCACAACACGCAACACGCAGGGCTGTAGCATGACACGACTATTCTAGACTAACCTAGACCAACATAGACTAACCTATACTATTCTAGACTAACCTTGACCAACATGGACTAACCTTTATTAACCCAGACTATCCTAGACCAACATAGACTAACCTATACTATTCTAGACTAACCATGACAATTCTAGACTATCCTAGACCAACACAGACTAACCTATACAATTCTAGACTATCCTAGACCAACACAGACTAACCTTTTTAACTGACTCTAGGTTTCTAATCAACCAGCCCAGGTTTTAATCAGATAATCAAAGTGTGTTGAGTTTACCTGAGAGAAACAACAGTGACTGACTGATCACATGACAGTGACTGACTGATCACATGACAGTCATCAGTTTTATGTGTTAAAAGAACATCATGTAAGAGTCCAGTCAAACCACAATGTATTCATGTACACCGCAGGTCTGTGGTAGTGACTGTTTTTATGCTAAATATATTTTTAGGATTTAACATCTTTGGTCTTAACGATGGCCAACATCCCATAATACAAGATAATAAATACAATACAGACGTTATTATTTGTATTCGAATTTCCATTCAGCTTCCTTTCAATGAGTACAGAAGTTGTAATCAAAGATAAGCAAATTCTGTTCCAGGCATCAGGATTATGTTTAATCTGGATTAATAATCCCATGCCTACGTGACTGTAGGCTACAAGCACAGGATCATCCACCGGCTGACACCTGAGAGAGCCTCCTTACAACCTCCTCAATCCTCTTTTCTGCTCCTTTGTCTCTTATCTGTCTCTCCTCCTCTCTCTCCCTCACGCTCTTACTCCCCCTCTCCTCCTCTCTCTCCCTCACGCTCTTACTCCCCCTCTCCTCCTCTCTCTCCCTCACGCTCTTACTCCCCCTCTCCTCCTCTCTCTCCCTCACGCTCTTACTCCCCCTCTCCTCCTCTCTCCCTCACGCTCTTACTCCCCCTCCTCCTCTCTCCTCCCCTCACGCTCTTACTCCCCTCTCCTCCTCTCTCCTCACGCTCTTACTCCCCCTCTCTCCTTTCTCCCTCACGCTGGTTTACTCCCCCTCTCTCCTCTCTCTCCCTCACGCTCTTACTCCCCCTCTCCTCCTCTCTCTCCCTCACGCTCTTACTCCCCCTCTCCTCCTCTCTCTCCCTCACGCTCTTACTCCCCCTCTCCTCCTCTCTCTCCCTCACGCTCTTACTCCCCCTCTCCTCCTCTCTCTCCCTCACGCTCTTACTCCCCCTCTCCTCCTCTCTCTCCCTCACGCTCTTACTCCCCCTCTCCTCCTCTCTCTCCCTCATCTTACTCAACAGGACGTAAGGTAAACAACATGTTACACACAACAGGACGTATAGTAAACAACATGTTACACACAACAGGACGTATAGTAAACAACATGTTACACACAACAGGACGTAAGGTAAACAACATGTTACACACAACAGGACGTAAGGTAAACAACATGTTACACACAACAGGACGTAAGGTAAACAACATGTTACACACAACAGGACGTAAGGTAAACAACATGTTACACACAACAGGACGTAAGGTAAACAACATGTTACACACAACAGGACGTAAGGTAAACAACATGTTACACACAACAGGACGTAAGGTAAACAACATGTTACACACAACAGGACGTAAGGTAAACAACATGTTACACACAACAGGACGTATAGTAAACAACATGTTACACACAACAGGACGTAAGGTAAACAACATGTTACACACAACAGGACGTAAGGTAAACAACATGTTACACACAACCAGGACGTAAGGTAAACAACATGTACACACAACAGGACGTAAGGTAAACAATCATGTTACACACAACAGGACGTAAGGTAAACAACATGTTACACACAACAGACGTAAGGTAACAACATGTTTCACCACAAACAGGACGTAAGGTAAACAACATGTTAACACAAACAGGACGTAAGGTAAACAACATGTTACACACAACAGGACGTATAGGTAAACAACATGTTACACACAACAGGACGTAAGGTAAACAACATGTTACACACAACAGGACGTAAGGTAAACAACATGTTAATAAAATAGTCTGTTTAGACAGAGATCGAATTGGACTGAATCCTGATTTGAAACTGTCCCCAGTGTACACATGGCCTGAGTCTGGTTTCACACCAGTAAGAATCACTCATAGGTTTCATTTCACACTTCCCATCGACACCCAAAAGGACTCACCCAGAAGACTAGATGACATCTGCTTTCTGTGTCTTAAGTGTTTTCTTAACATCGGATGTCATCCTGGTTTGGAATCCTATTTGTACATTTTGATTAGAAAGCAGAGCCAGAGAAGAGAGAGAGAGAGCTGTATGTACAGAGAGAGAGCCTCCCAGAGGCCCTTTGTCATCTTAAACATCTCTCCTGCGTCTGAAAGACGGATATCTTGCTTTGAAGATGTTGCACATTCATGGTTTAGCTGTCAAGTGTCATTAAAATACATAACAGACAGATGTGTGTGTGTGTGTGTGTGTGTGTGTGTGTGTGTGAGCGTGGCATCTCCAGTCAGGTGTGTAGCGTAGCAGCCAGGATCCTCCGTGCCATCTTCTAGCTGAATAATTAGCCTTAGCGAGGCTACGCTACGTTCATTACTGCTAACAACAACAGACTGGAAATAGCATCCAATCCTATAGAGACGGGGAACATCGCTCCACTGAGCGCGGCGCCGTGACACCAACAGGAAACAACAAGACAGGAAACAACAAGACAGGAAGCAACAAGACACCTGCTACCTCCCTGCTAGCCCGTGCTGCAACACTGCGCTACGCTAACACATTGACTAGCACGCTACACCAACAGTCATGAGGAGGGTGCTACGCTAACACAATCACTGGTGCTACGCTAACACATGATAACGTAATAATCGATCGTGCCGTCATTCAGAAACGTCTAAAATTCACTGCCGTCTACAACTCATGCCGCTAGATGCTGTAAATGGAACAAGCGTACGTAGAGCAGGTTTAAACAAATAACTGCTAAATATGTGAATTATTAAAGCCATCCTAGCCCCAGTCCGAGCACTCCGCTCGGCAACTTCTGCCAAACGACTGGTACCGCCTTCACTAAAAACAGCCAAACATCGCTCTTCCAAGTCCCAACTCTTCACGGTTCTGGCTCCGCAGCGGTGGAATGAGCTCCCGGCTCACGTCAGGACGGCCGAGTCGCTCGCCAGCTTCCGCAAGAGACTCAAGACCCACCTGTTCAGAGTTCACCTGGACTCTACATAACCCCCCTCCTTAACAAGAGACTCAAGACCCACCTGTTCAGAGTTCACCTGGACTCTACATAACCCCCCTCCTTAACAAGAGACTCAAGACCCACCTGTTCAGAGTTCACCTGGGACTCTACATAACCCCCTCCTTAACAAGAGACTCAAGACCCACCTGTTCAGAGTTCACCTGGACTCTACATAACCCCCCAGCACTAACCTGTGTGTTTATATGTCTTAACATTTATTAAGACACTTAGCATTGTTGTTCGTTCTCAGATGTTGTACCATGCTTAGAGTCACACGCCTGCCAGCTACTTATGCAGACAACTTAGCAATTATGAAAGTCGTTCTATTAACCTTGTAACTATGAATGCTGTCAACCTGCTCTATTCTTATCTTCAGGTACCACAGTGATATATTGCTGCCTCTCCTTCAACAAATGTACTCTTTGTCAGTCACTTTGGATTAAAGCGTCTGACAAATGCCCTCAATGTAAATGTAAATGTAAATGTAAAGAAGGCTGGAATCTATAGAAGTACTGTACAGAGTATTATGGTTACTATAGTTACTGCTATGGTTAGCTGTTGAAGCAGGAAGCAGGTCCTTCTCTACACACCGTGACACACTTCACGGTTAACTCAGGATTTGGTTATTTTGCATACTAACGTTTAATTTGGCGAGGAGCGCTGACAGCCCGGTGTTTCTGATGACCTTGTGCACAATTGTCAAGACAAGAATGACAGAGGGAAGGAGGAGACGGTGGTGAGAGAGCTGCAGTCTGCAGTACCGTGTCCTGAATTAAACCCTTCTGCCTGGAGTAGTCGTACTATACTGCCTGTGTACAGTACAACTACGCTGGGGTTTCTCTCCAAACAGCTGAGTACATAAAGGCGAAGCAGGCGTGTTCATCATACCTAATTAATGAATTTATTCAACATGCAAAAGTGCGGTGACATTAAAGCCTCGTCTATGTTTTGTGATTTTTCTTTTTTTGTACAGATGGTGTAGTCAAATAATAGGACATATTTATATACGACTCACGGTGCAGAACGGTGCAGGTACACAATGTGTATTCACTCTCCTCGTGAGCAGTCTGAGGCAAGGCCACGGGTTATTTAGACAAATAAACAAGATGGATCCAGATAAATACACCTTCTTTATTTAGACAGCACCCTATCTAAATAAACCTTGTTCATCTCAATGAACAAGGTTTATTTAGATAAATAAGACCATTGACAACTTTACAGATTGAAAGGCAGGAAGCCCATTTCGAAAACATGAGGACTAAATAATAATAGTGCTAATAAATAAATAAATCCTTAAACGACAACACAAGACACTAGTACTAGTACTAGTATTAGTACTACTAGTAGTGGTACTAGCAGCCCGGTGTGGCAGCTGTAGCAGCAGCGGTGGTGTGAGAGGAGGCGCTAGGTAGAGTTGGTGATTAGGTTAGCGGTTAGCAGTGCTGCAGATAAGCCTGGGCCTCCAGCCTCCAGCCTCCAACCCCCAGCCTCCAACCTCCACCGTCCAACCCCCAGCCTCCAGCCTCCAGCCTCCAACCCCCAGCCTCCAACCTCCACCGTCCAACCCCCAGCCTCCAACCTCCAGCCTCCAACCCGAGCCTCCAGCCCCCAGTCTCCAGCCTCCAGCACGCAGCCTGGTATCAGTCACCTCACAGTGGGATAGGAGAGGTCACAAGTTAAGCTGCCTTAAGAGCCTCCCAGCCCAACACCCAGCAGCACCCAGCAGCACCCAGCAGCACCCACCTCGCCCCCTCGCCCCTCAACCCCACCCGCCTCTCTGAACACACAAACATGAAAAATATCAATTTCACATTTGGTTTAACGCTTTCACACGTTGTGTCACTGACACCAGAGAGGCCGCGAGGGGGGAGGCAGCTCCTGGTTAAGGCTGCCTTAATGCCTATCAATTAGGATCAAAAGGGGATTATGGGCTGGGGGGTGGGGGGTGGGGGCAGCCATGCAAAGTGAGTGAATGCTGGGGGTCAGCGGCCCAACTTCATTAGACCTGACCTTTCCACGCCACGGTGTGACGGCGCAGAGCCGGCCAGCCTTGGGCACCCCCTGCCCAATATTAGATGTCTGGCCGGGTGTCAAGTATGTGGCTGAGACGGCCTGGTGAAAATACGGCCCGCATGAAATATTCACTTTCAAAGTCCTGCGAGACTTATTAGGTTACCGCTATTTGGTGCAGCGCATATTTGCTCATCAAGCCACCATGAACAATTCCTTTCACCTGCCAGAGCCAGAGAGGAAGTCTAATTAGTGGCGGTGGTGGTGGGGGTAGCGGGGGGGGGGGGGGGGGGGGGGGGGGGGGGTAGCGGAGGGTGGTGGCGGCGGCGGCGGCGGCTGCGTTTCTGGGAGCTGTGAGGCACTCGAGGCTTGGCTGCTGCCGTCTTAATCCACTAAAGGTCACATCGTGGAATAGTTTAGCGCATCCCAACACACCTGCGAGCCTCAAAGGCCATCCCAACAAGAAGCATTTCAATATAAAGTGTTCCGCAGGCAGACGCACCAGGAGGGGGAGAGGAGGCAGGAGGGGACGTTTTGTTGCCACTCCAGGCAGCCAATCTCCCTTCCATTTAAGAGGAGCGAGCCTCGATGGACCCGGTGCCTGCGAGCCGCGACAGAAGGAGTCCTCGCGTGCGCCTGATACAAAAGGTCAAACTGTCGTCACCACCGACCGGCCAAATTATCCACGGATATTACACACCGAAATAATAAAAATACCTCCGAAAATGTAAGGTTAACAAATATATATGTAAAATTGGAACAATGTTTGCGTTTATTTGGGCTCATAGTGTTTACCACATATTCTGATTGAGAATATGTGATTGTAATAGAAAGATGTGATAATAATAATATTAATATTAATGATTCCTGGGAACAGAGGAGCAGGAGGAGTGTGGGCGTTAATGGGGAAGTTGCGGTGGAGTTGTTGGAGTGACACAGGAGTTCTCTCCTCTGGAGGACGTTCATCTGCTTCCACATGTTCCCTCTCCTCCCCTCTTTGAAGGAGGACGGGTTAATCCTGAGGAGCATGTGGGGGAGAGCGGGGGGGGGAGACAGAGAAAGTTTGGAGCTCTCTAAAAAAGAGCTGAAGTTGAATCTGAGCTGAAGTTTCTTCGTCTTCTACTTCCTCCAGAGAAGTTTGTGTTCCATAGAAGCGGGTACTTTGCAGCTTTGCAGTACAATCAGGCTGTGGTCAGGCCAGCCTCGCTGCACCCCCCCCACCATCCCCTCCACACCCCCCCGTACCTTTTATGATCTTCTATTGCCCCCCCCCCCACCCCGCCCGCCCCTTTTAAAGTGCAGGCTGCTGGAGGATTTGCAGGCAAATGAAAGCGGTCCGGAGTGTTGGAGCTGTCAGGGCAACACAGCCGACCACGGGCAGACATGCAACATGTGCACATCCCGAGCGCCGCATTCATTCATCCTTTACAGCGCGGCGCTCGGCTGCAACGCCTCCCGACTCATCCTGCGCTGACAATTTTTTTTTTTTTTTTTTTTTTTTTTTTTTTTTTTTTCGTACTTCATTTTTACAGCGCGGCGCTCGGCTGCAACGCCTCCCGACTCATCCTGCGCCGCGCGCCGCACCCACGGCTCGCACCGTAAATAAGGACGTAGCCCCGTGAGCTGCCGTGTTCCGATTGGCTGATTGGTGGGTGCGGCCGCACGCTGCGCAGTCACGCTCGGTGACTGACTGGGCTCAAGCACACAGCTAACGGGGCTAGCGTGTTTTTTAGCAGCCACTCCTGCAGACAAATCAGAACAGCCCCAACTCATTACTCATCAGTACACACACACTCAGAGTACATTACGGCAGTAGGGAGGTACTGCTCATATAGCCGATACTACCACAGCTATATTACTACGAGGTTACAGTGGTGTAAAGTAACATGTGGGCCAATTTAACGACCAACAGCCCAATGTTTTTATATCATTATATCTGCAATGAAAAAGTACTTGTGGAAACCAACAGGACGTAAGGTAAACAACATGTTACACACAACAGGACGTAAGGTAAACAACATGTTACACACAACAGGACGTATAGTAAACAACATGTTACACACAACAGGACGTAAGGTAAACAACATGTTACACACAACAGGACGTAAGGTAAACAACATGTTACACACAACAGGACGTAAGGTAAACAACATGTTACACACAACAGGACGTAAGGTAAACAACATGTTACACACAACAGGACGTAAGGTAAACAACATGTTACACACAACAGGACGTAAGGTAAACAACATGTTACACACAACAGGACGTAAGGTAAACAACATGTTACACACAACAGGACGTAAGGTAAACAACATGTTACACACAACAGGACGTAAGGTAAACAACATGTTACACACAACAGGACGTATAGTAAACAACATGTTACACACAACAGGACGTAAGGTAAACAACATGTTAATAAAATAGTCTGTTTAGACCAGAGATCGAATTGGGACTGAATCCTGATTTGAAAACTGTCCCCAGTGTACACATGGCCTGAGTCTGGTTTCACACCAGTAAGAATCACTCATAGGTTTCATTTCACACTTCCCATCGACACCCAAAAGACTGGATGACACCCAGAAGACTAGATGACATCTGCTTTCTGTGTCTTAAGTGTTTTCTTAACATCGGATGTCATCCTGGTTTGGAATCCTATTTGTACATTTTGATTAGAAGCAGAGCCAGAGAAGAGAGAGAGAGAGCTGTATGTACAGAGAGAGAGCCTCCCAGAGGCCCTTTGTCATCTTAAACATCTCTCCTGCGTCTGAAAGACGGATATCTTGCTTTGAAGATGTTGCACATTCATGGTTTAGCTGTCAAGTGTCATTAAAATACATAACAGACAGATGTGTGTGTGTGTGTGTGTGTGTGTGTGTGTGTGTGAGCGTGGCATCTCCAGTCAGGTGTGTAGCGTAGCAGCCAGGATCCTCCGTGCCATCTTCTAGCTGAATAATTAGCCTTAGCGAGGCTACGCTACGTTCATTACTGCTAACAACAACAGACTGGAAATAGCATCCAATCCTATAGAGACGGGGAACATCGCTCCACTGAGCGCGGCGCCGTGACACCAACAGGAAACAACAAGACAGGAAACAACAAGACAGGAAGCAACAAGACACTGCTACCTCCCTGCTAGCCCGTGCTGCAACACTGCGCTACGCTAACACTTGACTAGCACGCTACACCAAACAGTCATGAGGAGGTGCTACGCGTAACACAATCACTGGTGCTACGCTAACACATGATAACGTAATAATCGATCGTTGCCGTCATCACGAACGTACTAAAATTCACTGCCGTCTACAACTCATGCCGCTAGATGCTGTAAATGGAACAAGCGTACGTAGAGCAGGTTTAAACAAATAACTGCTAAATATGTGAATTATTAAAGCCATCCTAGCCCCAGTCCGAGCACTCCGCTCGGCAACTTCTGCCAAACGACTGGTACCGCCTTCACTAAAAACAGCCAAACATCGCTCTTCCAAGTCCCAACTCTTCACGGTTCTGGCTCCGCAGCGGTGGAATGAGCTCCCGGCTCACGTCAGGACGGCCGAGTCGCTCGCCAGCTTCCGCAAGAGACTCAAGACCCACCTGTTCAGAGTTTCACCTGGACTCTACATAAACCCCCCTCCTTAACAAGAGACTCAAGACCCACCTGTTCAGAGTTCACCTGGACTCTACATAACCCCCCTCCTTAACAAGAGACTCAAGACCCACCTGTTCAGAGTTCACCTGGACTCTACATAACCCCCCTCCTTAACAAGAGACTCAAGACCCACCTGTTCAGAGTTCACCTGGACTCTACATAACCCCCCAGCACTAACCTGTGTGTTTATATGTCTTAACATTTATTAAGACACTTAGCATTGTTGTTCGTTCTCAGATGTTGTAACATGCTTAGAGTCACACGCCTGCCACCTACTTATGCAGGCAACTTAGCAATTATGAAAGTCGTTCTATGCTCTATTCTTATCTTCAGGTACCACAGTGATATATTGCTGCCTCTCCTTCAACAAATGTACTCTTTGTCAGTCACTTTGGATTAAAGCGTCTGACAAATGCCCTCAATGTAAATGTAAATGTAAATGTAAAGAAGGCTGGAATCTATAGAAGTACTGTACAGAGTATTATGGTTACTATAGTTACTGCTATGGTTAGCTGTTGAAGCAGGAAGCAGGTCCTTCTCTACACACCGTGACACACTTCACGGTTAACTCAGGATTTGGTTATTTTGCATACTAACGTTTAATTTGGCGAGGAGCGCTGACAGCCCGGTGTTTCTGATGACCTTGTGCACAATTGTCAAGACAAGAATGACAGAGGGAAGGAGGAGATGGTGGTGAGAGAGCTGCAGTCTGCAGTACCGTGTCCTGAATTAAACCCTTCTGCCTGGAGTAGTCGTACTATACTGCCTGTGTACAGTACAACTACGCTGGGGTTTCTCTCCAAACAGCTGAGTACATAAAGGCGAAGCAGGCGTGTTCATCATACCTAATTAATGAATTTATTCAACATGCAAAAGTGCGGTGACATTAAAGCCTCGTCTATGTTTTGTGATTTTTCTTTTTTTGTACAGATGGTGTAGTCAAATAATAGGACATATTTATATACGACTCACGGTGCAGAACGGTGCAGGTACACAATGTGTATTCACTCTCCTCGTGAGCAGTCTGTGAGGCAAGGCCACGGGTTATTTAGACAAATAAACAAGCTGGATCCAGATGAATACACCTTCTTTATTTAGACAGCACCCTATCTAAATAAACCTTGTTCATCTCAATGAACAAGGTTTATTTAGATAAATAAGACCATTGACAACTTTACAGATTGAAAGGCAGGAAGCCCATTTCGAAAACATGACGACTAAATAATAATAGTGCTAATAAATAAATAAATCCTTAAACGACAACACAAGACACTAGTACTAGTACTAGTATTAGTACTACTAGTAGTGGTACTAGCAGCCCAGTGTGGCAGCTGTAGCAGCAGCGGTGGTGTGAGAGGAGGCGCTAGGTAGAGTTGGTGATTAGGTTAGCGGTTAGCAGTGCTGCAGATAAGCCTGGGCCTCCAGCCTCCAGCCTCCAACCCCCAGCCTCCAACCCCCAGCCTCCAACCTCCACCGTCCAACCCCCAGCCTCCAACCTCCAGCCCTCCAGCCCCAGCCTCCAGCCCCCAGTCTCCAGCCTCCAGCACGCAGCCTGGTATCAGTCACCTCACAGTGGGATAGGAGAGGTCACAAGTTAAGCTGCCTTAAGAGCCTCCCAGCCCAACACCCAGCAGCACCCAGCAGCACCAGCAGCACCCACCTCGCCCCCTCGCCCCTCAACCCCACCCGCCTCTCTGAACACACAAAACATGAAAAATATCAATTTCACATTTGTTTAACGCTTTCACACGTTGTGTCACTGACACCAGAGAGGCCGCGAGGGGGGAGGCAGCTCCTGGTTAAGGCTGCCTTAATGCCTATCAATTAGGATCAAAAGGGGATTATGGGCTGGGGGCTGGGGGGTGGGGGCAGCCATGCAAAGTGAGTGAATGCTGGGGGTCAGCGGCCCAACTTCATTAGACCTGACCTTTCCACGCCACGGTGTGACGGCGCAGAGCCGGCCAGCCTTGGGCACCCCCTGCCCAATATTAGATGTCTGGCCGGGTGTCAAGTATGTGGCTGAGACGGCCTGGTGAAAATACGGGCCCGCATGAAATATTCACTTTCAAAGTCCTGCGAGACTTATTAGGTTACCGCTATTTGGTGCAGCGCATATTTGCTCATCAAGCCACCATGAACAATTCCTTTCACCTGCCAGAGCCAGAGAGGAAGTCTAATTAGTGGCGGTGGTGGTGGGGGTAGCGGAGGGTGGGGGTGGCGGAGGGTGGTGGTGGGTGGGGGTAGCGGAGGGTGGTGGCGGCGGCGGCTGCGTTTCTGGGAGCTGTGAGGCACTCGAGGCTTGGCTGCTGCCGTCTTAATCCACTAAAGGTCACATCGTGGAATAGTTTAGCGCATCCCAACACACCTGCGAGCCTCAAAGGCCATCCCAACAAGAAGCATTTCAATATAAAGTGTTCTGCAGGCAGACGCACCAGGAGGGGGAGAGGAGGCAGGAGGGGACGTTTTGTTGCCACTCCAGGCAGCCAATCTCCCTTCCATTTAAGAGGAGCGAGCCTCGATGGACCCGGTGCCTGCGAGCCGCGACAGAAGGAGTCCTCGCGTGCGCCTGATACAAAAGGTCAAACTGTCGTCGCCACCGACCGGCCAAATTATCCACGGATATTACGCACCGAAATAATAAAAATACCTCCGAAAATGTAAGGTTAACAAAATATATATGTAAAATTGGAACAATGTTTGCATTTATTTGGGCTCATAGTGTTTACCACATATTCTGATTGAGAATATGTGATTGTAATAGAAAGATGTGATAATAATAATATTAATATTAATGATTCCTGGGAACAGAGGAGCAGGAGGAGTGTGGGCGTTAATGGGGAAGTTGCGGTGGAGTTGTTGGAGTGACACAGGAGTTCTCTCCTCTGGAGGACGTTCATCTGCTTCCACATGTTCCCTCTCCTCCCCTCTTTGAAGGAGGACGGGTTAATCCTGAGGAGCATGTGGGGGAGAGCGGGGGGGGGAGACAGAGAAAGTTTGGAGCTCTCTAAAAAAGAGCTGAAGTTGAATCTGAGCTGAAGTTTCTTCGTCTTCTACTTCCTCCAGAGAAGTTTGTGTTCCATAGAAGCGGGTACTTTGCAGCTTTGCAGTACAATCAGGCTGTGGTCAGGCCAGCCTCGCTGCACCCCCCCCACCATCCCCCCCCCATACCTTTTATGATCTTCTATTGCCCCCCCCCCACCCCGCCCGCCCCTTTTAAAGTGCAGGCTGCTGGAGGATTTGCAGGCAAATGAAAGCGGTCCGGAGTGTTGGAGCTGTCAGGGCAACACAGCCGACCACGGGCAGACATGCAACATGTGCACATCCCGAGCGCCGCATTCATTCATCCTTTACAGCGCGGCGCTCGGCTGCAACGCCTCCCGACTCATCCTGCGCCGCGCGCCGCACCCACGGCTCGCACCGTAAATAAGGACGTAGCCCGTGAGCTGCCGTGTTCCGATTGGCTGATTGGTGGGTGCGGCCGCACGCTGCGCAGTCACGCTCGGTGACTGACTGGGCTCAAGCACACAGCTAACGGGGCTAGCGTGTTTTTTAGCAGCCACTCCTGCAGACAAATCAGAAACAGCCCCAACTCATTACTCATCAGTACACACACACTCAGAGTACATTACGGCAGTAGGGAGGTACTGCTCATATAGCCGATACTACCACAGCTAATATTACTACGAGGTTACAGTGGTGTAAAGTAACATGTGTAGCTTCATTTGGGCCAATTTAACGACCAACAGCCCAATGTTTTTATATCATTATATCTGCAATGAAAAAGTACTTGTGGAAACCGAAACACACAGCAGAACCCTTCAGTGCACACAGACTTCATTATAGAATTATAGACGAGAATAGAATAGAACTTTATTTATCCCGAAGGAAATTCTTGATAGCGAGAAGTTGGTGTTCTAAGTATATTATAGTAGACTAAGGCGTTCAGCAGGAGGTGGCTATCATAATGAATGGATAGAAAGTGTTGGTAGGAGCGGTGGCGGTGTCATGTGTGTTGCTGTGGACGTGTGCATGATGGCCTCTCATGGGGACAGTTCACAGGCCAGCTTAATATGTTCCTCACACAGGCTGCTGTGTGGGCCGGAGCAGGAACACAGGCTGCCTTTCAAAGCAGATCACCACACAACAAGCGGACTTTAGAGGCCTAGCCCTCCACTTATAGACACACTTAGCACATACAGTACTCTAACCAGGCTCCTTTCACACACACACAAAGACAGGAGGTACAGTACTTCCTACGAAGCTCTTTTCAGGACTTGACAAGACAGCAGGTATACAGAGTACTCCGTCCCGTACGGACGCTAACTAGGCCTGCTGCGACGAGGGCTTCAACTTAAAGTACGATAAATAAAAAGTGCGTCTTGTAAGCGTAACACAAATTATCCGGGTCAACGTTTTCAAACTGAAAACAATGATAATGTAAGAAAGTGAATAATATAGTATATTTCAGCACTGGCATATTTATTGATATTATCGACGAAATATGAAGTAGAATTTGTTCGTGAAAAATAACAAAAACAAAGTCTGGTTATTACAATAAAAATTTCTATGTAAACATTTGCGACTATATTACATGTCATATATTATGATATTTGCTTCATATACTCAACATATGTGCATGGACCAAAGATCAGAATTTTCAAAAAGCAAATTTTAAAAAATGTCACGAACGGCAAGACATTCTTGAATTTTAACATAAAAAAATATTGTACGCTACTTATGATAATATAGGAAAAATGTGTTCTATAAAATATTGACAGTAGCGATTAACTCATTGAACACAAATGTAATCGGTATATGTCAGTATTATGACATCTACGCCTGTTTACTCGCCTGTCATTTAAATGTAATTGCAAATACAATTTTTTTTTTACAAAAGTATGTTTTTCCATCCACTGTTTGTGCAAATATTATAATTTGGACCGTAATTACTCGCCTTCTCTGAATAAAAATATTTAGATTACTCTTCGAAAGGAATTTAAATAATACTACGTAAAAATCCTCAAATAAAACTTAAAACACTGAACACAATATACATTCTGAAAAATATTTTACATTTTCATACCACATCATATTTAACAACGTTAATATGTAATCGTTTATTATATATTTGGAAGGGCGAAAATGTTATAATTGTTTTGTCGTTTTATTAATATTGTTAATTGATATTTGCATTTTCTGTTTTGTCGTTCATAACTGTCACACCTCACAAGCACTCAACACATCGTAAAAACTAATATTTCCAAAAAACATATTTCCCCCAAAATTATCAAACGCGAAGGATTTCACATTCAATGGCCAAACGCGGAAAATACAAATTCTGCCTCTGAAACCGTATTTTAACGGCCATCCAACAGTTTTTCGATGGCTGGTTGAAATGCCCTTTAACCATTTTTCTTTTAAAAGTCCCGTTTACTGCATTGCGCCGATGGCGACCCGGACGGCGCCGCGGTTCTGGAAGCTAAGATGGAGGCGATTGGCCTTGAGATGGACGGGACCAGCTAGCAGCGCCGCAGCGGGGCTACGGGCTGTAGCTAGCATGAGGCTAACGGGTCGGCCTCATGGCACACAGCCAGCAGAGCCGTTAAAACACACGCCACACCACCGTCACAGACTACACCCTTCTGCCTGGCAACACTGCACCACCACCAGCACTGCACCAGAACCACCAGCACTGCACCAGCACCACCAGCACTGCACCAGCACCACCCCCACTGCACCAGCACCACCAGCACTGCACCAGCACCACCAGCACCACCAGCACCACCAGAACCACCAGAACCACCACCAGCACTGCACCAGCACCACCAGCACCACCGAGCAGCGTTCACAATAGACGATGGCCTCGGTGCCGTTAGGGAGGATAAGCCAGGTGTGACTGCTGGCTAGCTCTAATGCTATACGACCAGTGGTATGCAGTAGGGTGGCTTTGATCGTCATGGCAGCGCTGCAGCCAAGATGGAAGCTTCTTAGGAGCACACATCCCCGCGACGCCAGAGCAGGGCTGCATGGAGGGACCGTCCACCAATAGGAAGGCAGCATGGAGATTCAGACGGCCTCCTTGCATCAGCACATTCTGGCTAATCTTCCAGTGAGCGCTGGTGCGTCCACAACCCACACATCTACGCTATGAAGAGATCATAAGTCGAGGTTACTCAGGATGAACGGCACAACTCAGTGGGTTGGGTGCCATCGCTTCAGTTAGACGCCGAGGTCGGTAAACACACAGACTCATGCTTCCCGAGGGCGCTAGCTAGGACACACTCTCTGCTTCACCTTAACGCATTCCTAACATTACAACGAGCCTTCCTGCGCTCCACTAGAGACACCCACAGGGGGTCGACCTGGTCTTACCATGTCCCAGGGTAGGTCCCGGGGTAGGTCCCAGCCTAGGTCCCGGGCTAGGTCTTGGTGCTGGTGGACTCCGATGAGGAAGACTCCAGCTGCAGAGACAGAGGAAGATGTAAATATAACAAACACAGATAACATAATTATTACATGATAGACATGCAATAAGATACTGCTGAAAATATGACCTACTGATTAGTTATTATCGTTATTATCATTTAGATACATAAATAACAATAATTCAAAAAATTATAATAATAATAACTACATGCAAACGATATATCTGATATAATATAATCTGATATAATCTCCTGATAAACCGAGTCGATAGAATTACCTGATAGACAGCTGTATTGATATAAGATCTATTTCTACTAAATAACATAATAAAGTTAAATAATCAATGTGTGTACAACAATATGATATAAAGCACAGTGTGTTATATATATATATATATATATATAACGTCTTACCTCCCAACAGGAGGCGGTGGTGGTGTCGTGACAGAGGGGTCGGGGGTCACGTCTGAAAGGAGACAACATGTTGTGTGTTTTCTGCAGCAAGAGGTCTCCTAACGTTAGGGTCTGGGGGTCGCGACCTCACTGGGGGTCACCTGATACGTGGATGCAGGTTGCGGGAGATATGAGCTGTAGATATTTGATGATTCATTTGTGATTAAAAACAATTTGTAAAGATTGCAAAGGTTGTTGGTATAAACAACACACGACTACTAATCACTTAGTCTGCTGCGATTCGCATACGCTCTCTGGGACGTTGATATTATTATGATATTATTATTTTCTGATAGATATTACGGCCGGACGATGGCGCGGTTAAAACGCGTGGGAGCAGATGCAGAAAAAGATGGAGGCAGGAAGACAGGGTTTTACGGTTGTAAACATTTACAATGTTTTCATGGGCCACAAAAAGTTAGCGAGCCAACACTTTAAGTACTATGACTCCAGTAGTACTGCTAACACTCCAGTAGTACTACTAACAGTACTACTAACACTAACACTCCAGTAGCAGGGCTCCACAGTAATGGTTGCCAGGTTGCCGTTGTCAACCATTTTGAGGAATTGCCACCCAATTCTTGGCTTTCTTTGGTTGAGCAATGGCTCCACTTTGTAACGTAATAAAGGGACAGCCAACAGCAGAAGGTGCCCCAGTATAAACACATTAGTTTCATTGAGAGTTATTGAAATACCGCTGCTGCAGGTGGAAGCAGAACACTGCCAGTGTGGCTGCTTCACTCCAGAACAGACCAACACTACATGTGCACAAACAACACAAACAAGTGAACTTGTTGACTTACGGCCAAAAGTTTGACGAAGCCGTCAACACCACGAACTATCGTGCAAACAGATGAAACTGACCAAGAACCAGACGAACCCGCAGGAAGAGCAAACAGGACACTAGGAAGCATCCTAGTGTGTGCAGCTGGATCATGAGGCTGCAACATCACGCATCCTACAACACACACACTTTGATACGCGACACAAACAGCAACCGTTCAGCATCAGCAACCAAGAGCTGGTGCCTGGTTACCGGCTGGCAACCACCTAACACTAAGGACTACAACTACAGTAGTACTACTAACTACAGTAGTACTACTAGCACTCAGGATTACAACTCCAGTAGTACTACTTACACAATAAAGACTGAGTTGTCCTACTGGAGTCATAGTACTTAACATGTTAGTAGTACTACTGGAGTTGTCATCTTTAATGTGTTTTCCTTAGTAGTACTACTGGAATTGTAGCCATAACGTGTTTGTGTTAGTAGTACTACTGGAGTTTGTAATACTTGTATTATACTTGTAATACGACACAAGCATGTTAAGTACTATGACCCCAGTAGTACTACCAACACGTTTAGTACTATGAGCGCAGTAGTACTACCAACCTGTTAAGTATGACTTCAGGCTAACGTGTGATGGATGTATAAATGCTTTTGGTAGGATCACGTTATAACGTAGTGACTGAAGCATCTCAGCTGGCCACCGATAAATATAACCCCCATAAACACACACACACAGGCACACACACACACACACGCACACACAGGCACCCATCACACACACACACACACACACGCACACACACACACACACACACACGCACACACACACACCCACAAAATCACTCCAAAATGGTGGAGCATGAACAGTGGGAGTAGTGGTTGTGTTTCTCAGTTCCGTGTGAGCGAGTGGCCATGCAGGACCCATGGCTGACCTGAGAGCCATGGAGACCCTGAGCAGACTGGGGTTCCCACTAGCCAGCTCCCTCCAGACACCAGTACACTGCTACACACTGCTGTTTACGCTGCAGTATTACCTGTATTTTTACATTATTGAGTATAAATAATTGCAATACTGCAATCAAGGTATGAGCGATATTAAGCGCGAGAACTTTTTTTTCCAGTATTTTCTATGCTAATATTATTAACCACAATTCTGCAATCAACGATTAATTATGTTTCAGAAAACAGAGCGATGATTATGTGATATTTTTGGAAGCGCTGCCTAATGAAGAGGGAGATTTTATTTTGTAGATGGGCCTACTTTTTAAAACAATACCAATGCATACAATACACACGTACGGTAAGTTTAAAGTGATTTCATTTGAGAGGGCACTGAGAGGGATATAGAGGACAGTATTGTTAGACTAAGAAATAAATGAAGTAAAATATCAAGATAAATCTCAGCGATAGTCAAGACAATATCTCTCTCTTGTGTATAATTTACATAAAACATTTGTATTAGACATCAACAGCTCAATGATATCAGGAAGATTCAGATAAATACTTAATTAAATCATCAGTTTAAATTGGGTTGTCCCAATTATCGGTAATATTGATCATATAATATAGGTAATGATAGGTAGTGGAGGGAATATGAAATATGTAATATATCATATATGGTAATATTGATCATACATGGTAATATAAGTCCTATTGCTAATTATATGTAGTTTAGGTAATATACATATCTGATAATAAACATTATATAGGTAATAGACGTAGTATAAATAGGTATAGGTAATATCAGCAATATACGTAAACTTAATAAGGTAATAAATATTGTGTAGGTAATATAGCTAATAAATGTTTTATTGGTAATACGGTAGAATTGTAATATATGTTGGGAATTGTAATATATATAATATAGGTACTATTGGTAGGATAGGCAATATATATATAACATATGGTCATAGATAATATTGTAACATAACCAATATTTGAATATAGGTAATATTAGTTATTACCTATATATATTACCTAATATTAGGTTAATATATTGGTAACATAGTTTAATATTGTAATATTGGTAAGTTGTTTTCTATTGAACACAGCTTGTGAACAGAGTGTGTCTCTGCATGATCACCTTAAACACCAGAGACACCAGGACCAGACACCGGCAGAGACCAGCAGAAACCAGTAGAGACCAGTAGAGACCAGTAGAGACCAGGAGAGACAGTAGAGACCAGGATATGAAATGTTGGAGGGGCCTCAAAGCCCCTGCAGTGTCAACCATACTCTAGTCTGTAGCAGAGATGAGACAGTCTGTAGTACAGGAGGAGAGACAGTCTGTAGTACAGGAGGAGAGACAGTCTGTAGTACAGGAGGAGAGACAGTCTGTAGTACAGGAGGAGAGACAGTCTGTAGTACAGGAGGAGAGACAGTCTGTAGTACAGGAGGAGAGACAGTCTGTAGTACAGGAGGAGAGACAGTCTGTAGTACAGGAGGAGAGACAGTCTGTAGTACAGGAGGAGAGACAGTCTGTAGTACAGGAGGAGAGACAGTCTGTAGTACAGGAGGTGAGACTGTCTGTAGTACAGGAGGTGAGACTGTCTGTAGTACAGGAGGAGAGACAGTCTGTAGTACAGGAGGAGAGACAGTCTGTAGTACAGGAGGAGAGACCGTCTGTAGTACAGGAGGAGAGACCGTCTGTAGTATAGGAGGAGAGACTGTCTGTAGTACAGGAGGAGAGACTCAGTCTGTATAGAGAAGGTGAGACAGTCTGTATAGAGGAGGTGAGACAGTCTAGTACAGAAGGAGAGACAGTCTGTATAGAGGAGGGGAGACAGTCTAGTCTGTAGTACAGGAGGTGAGACAGTCGATGAGGAGAGACAGTCGATGAGGAGGTAAGACAGTTGATGAGGTGAGACAGTAGATGATGAGGTGAGACAGTAGATGAGGAGGTGAGACAGTAGATGAGGAGGTAAGACAGTCGATGAGAAGGTGAGACAGTCGATGAGAAGGTGAGACAGTAGATGAGGAGGTGAGACAGTAGATGAGGAGGTAAGACAGTCGATGAGAAGGTGAGACAGTCGATGAGGAGGTGAGACAGTAGATGAGGAGGTAAGACAGTCGATGAGAAGGTGAGACAGTCGGTGAGGAGGTGAGACAGTAGATGAGGAGGTGAGACAGTAGATGAGGAGGTGAGACAGTAGATGAGGAGGTGACAGTCGATGAGGAGGGGAGACAGTAGATGAGGAGCTCGTCCTCTCGGCCGCGGAGTGGAGACACTCAATGTTAAAGTTTATTTGGGGTCCAGCGGCTTCTCTCCCGCCAGGTAAGCCTCTCCTGCGGTGCACTCGACCCGCTGCTTTACATCCAACGGTGACAGCGTTGTCGCTACGCCTTGTTTATATCGAACACCGCGGCGGACTGGACGTGTCACCGGCCGGTGGTGGCGGGCCGCGGCGGCTGCTCCCGTGTCCCGGCCCGGCACCACGGGGCACCACCGGGCCGGCCGGGACACGGGGCACCACCGGGCCGTGACACGGGGGCAGCCGCCGCGGCCCGCCACCACCGGCCGGTGACACGTACAGCTCACGTACAACTCCATCCCTCCGGCCGGTGGTGCCCCGTGTCCGGCCGGCCCGGCGGTGCCCCGTGGTCCGGGTCCGGGTCCGGCCGGAGGGATGGATGGAGCACACCTGCTGAGACACGCTCCGCGAGCGCCGCTGTGCAGGTGTGACGCACCTTTGCTCACGTGAGCGCCGTCGTTTTAACCCGGTGCGCGCCAAACACACGAGACCACGTGAGCACGGGAGCAGCACGTTCGTCATGTCATGTTACGTCACGCATGCCTTGTCATCTTACTTTACGTACGTCATGTTACGGCCATGTAGTCTCACCTCCTCATCTACTGTCTCCCCTCCTCATCGACTGTCACCTCCTCATCTACTGTCTCCCCTCCTCATCGACTGTCACCTCCTCATCTACTGTCTCCCCTCCTCATCTACTGTCTCCCCTCCTCATCGACTGTCACCTCCTCATCTACTGTCTCCCCTCCTCATCGACTGTCTCCTCCTCATCTACTGTCTCCCCTCCTCATCGACTGTCTCACCTCCTCATCTACTGTCTCACCTCCTCATCTACTGTCTCACCTCCTCATCGACTGTCTCACCTCTCATCGACTGTCACCTCCTCATCTACTGTCTCCCTCCTCATCTACTGTCTCACCTTCTCATCGACTGTCACCTCCTCATCTACTGTCCCCTCCTCATCGACTGTCTCCCCTCCTCATCGACTGTCTCACCTCCTCATCTACTGTCTCACCTCCTCATCGACTGTCTCACCTCCTCATCTACTGTCTCACCTCCTCATCTACTGTCTCACCTCCTCATCTACTGTCTCACCTCCTCATCTACTGTCTCACCTCATCAACTGTCTTACCTCCTCATCGACTGTCTCTCCTCATCGACTGTCTCACCTCCTGTACTACAGACTAGACTGTCTCCCCTCCTCTATACAGACTGTCTCTCCTTCTGTACTAGACTGTCTCACCTCCTCTATACAGACTGTCTCACCTTCTCTATACAGACTGAGTCTCTCCTCCTGTACTACAGACAGTCTCTCCTCCTATACTACAGACGGTCTCTCCTCCTGTACTACAGACTGTCTCTCCTCCTGTACTACAGACTGTCTCTCCTCCTGTACTACAGACTGTCTCTCCTGTACACAGAGTATGGTTGACTACTGCAGGGAGAGACTGTCTGTAGTACAGGAGGAGAGACTCAGTCTGTATAGAGAAGGTGAGACAGTCTGTATAGAGGAGGTGAGACAGTCTAGTACAGAAGGAGAGACAGTCTGTATAGAGGAGGGGAGACAGTCTAGTCTGTAGTACAGGAGGTGAGACAGTCGATGAGGAGAGACAGTCGATGAGGAGGTAAGACAGTTGATGAGGTGAGACAGTAGATGATGAGGTGAGACAGTAGATGAGGAGGTGAGACAGTAGATGAGGAGGTGAGACAGTAGATGAGGAGGTGAGACAGTCGATGAGGAGGTGAGACAGTAGATGAGGAGGTGAGACAGTAGATGAGGAGGTGAGACAGTAGATGAGGAGGTGAGACAGTCGATGAGGAGGGGAGACAGTAGATGAGGAGGGGAGACAGTAGATGAGGAGGTGACAGTCGATGAGGAGGGGAGACAGTAGATGCGGAGGTGAGACAGTAGATGAGGAGGTGAGACAGTCGATGAGGAGGTGAGACAGTAGATGAGGAGAGACAGTCGATGAGAAGGTGCGACAGTCGATGAGGAGGTGAGACAGAGATGAGGAGGTAAGACAGTCGATGAGAGGTGAGACAGTCGATGAGGAGGTGAGACACGTAGATGAGGAGGTAAGACAGTCGATGAGAAGGTGAGACAGTCGATGAGGAGGTGAGACAGTAGATGAGGAGGTGAGACAGTAGATGAGGAGGTGAGACAGTAGATGAGGAGGTGAGGACAGTCGATGAGGAGGGGAGACAGTAGAATGAGGAGGGGAGACAGTAGATGAGGAGGTGAGACAGTAGATGAGGAGGTGAGACAGTAGATGAGGAGGTGAGACAGTAGATGAGGAGGTGAGACAGTAGATGAGGAGGTGAGACTACATGGCCGTAACATGACGTACGTAAAGTAAGATGACAAGGCATGCGTGACGTAACATGACATGACGTACGTGCTGCTCCCGTGCTCACGTGGTCTCGTGTGTTTGGCGCGCACCGGGTTAAAACGACGGCGCTCACGTGAGCAAAGGTGCGTTCACACCTGCACAGCGGCGCTCGCGGAGCGTGTCTCAGCAAGGTGTGCTCCATCCATCCCTCCGGCCGGACCCGGACCCGGACCACGGGGCACCGCCGGGCCGGCCGGACACGGGGCACCACCGGCCGGAGGGATGGAGTTGTACGTGAGCTGTACGTGTCACCGGCCGGTGGTGGCGGGCCGCGGCGGCTGCCCCCGTGTCACGGCCCGGTGGTGCCCCGTGTCCCGGCCGGCCACGGTGGTGCCCCGTGGTGGCCGGGCCGGGACACGGGAGCAGCCGCCGCGGCCCGCCACCACCGGCCGGTGACACGTCCAGTCCGCCGCGGTGTTCGATATAAACAAGGCGTAGCGACAACGCTGTCACCGTTGGATGTAAAGCAGCGGGTCGAGTGCACCGCAGGAGAGGCTTACCTGGCGGGAGAGAAGCCGCTGGACCCCAAATAAACTTTAACATTGAGTGTCTCCACTCCGCGGCCGAGAGGACGAGGCGGCGGCTGGCGGCTGGCCGTCATCAAGACACTATCCTCGGCTTATTAAAGTCCACGTCGGTGCCGTCAGACGGTCTCCAGACAGTCTCCTGGCGGCGGGGACGCGCAGCCGCCGCCGAGATGACTTGCGCGTGCACGTTGAAATGGCGCGGGAAGCCGAACGCTAAACGCCCGCTCCTGAGTGACGGCCGCTCCTCGCCAATCGCGTGTCGAGTGGGAGTCCGGCGTCCAATGAGGACGGGCCCCGTTCTGAGGACTCCCCGCCCACGTGGTGACGTAGCGGTGACTGAGACCATAAGAAGTTGATCGCCGGCAGATGTGGGTCACCGTCTGAAACGTGACGTCATCGCGATTTGCAGACAGCAACACATCTTCGTCTAATTGATAGTGGCCTACATAAGTAAATGGCCTCCAAATCATGGTGTTTAGTCTCAAGATTATTGGAAATTATTAACATTTCACACTAGTTTCTCGAGTTCACTGGTATTAGGTATTAGATTTGTGTGGAATTAAACATTTCTTACCATCTATTCTATGTTTCTCTTCACTAAAAACATGTTATGGTTGTGAGCTGGATTCACACGTAGACCAAATAATGTGATCAAATTCATGAGTTTTTTCTTCTTTCTTTCTTTTTGTAAGCAAATTCTTTTTAATGTTTTTTCAGAAAAGTTTGAGTCCGCCATTAAGCCAGTTGAATCCAGACCCAGTCATTAAGTGTCTGTTTGGCCGTCTTGTGTCCTGCATGGCCTAGTTAGCTCTCTGGGTCTGGCCTGGGTTTTTCTTGGGTCTGTCGTGTGGCCTGGTTCCTAGGTCTCTCCTGGGTCTTGGGTCCTGACTCTGGCCTGGGTCCTGGGTCTGGCCTGGGTCCTGTGGCTGTCCTGGCTCCTGGGATGGTTTTTTAGAGTCCTCTTGTTAATGTATGTTTGTTCCAGATAATAACCTGTCTCCCGTTAAAACAAAAGAAAAGATCTTATTCTACCTACTCTCTTGACATAAAAAATGGTGTAATAAATAATAAACATTAAAGTGAGGAATCTGCTGAGCCAGGGGCCATCTATAAGATCAATTATAGTGTGGGTAATGTATTGGAAAAAGAAATACTACAATCACATGCTGGCAGTCATATTGGCCATGACGAATACAGGCTTAAAAGCTGATATCGCTGTTGTAAATTCATTCAAAAACAGCATGCAAAAGTATCCACTTTTCTCCAAAAAACATAATGACCAATTTCTCATTCGACTTTGTATCGTTTTACATCTGAAAAGTGAAAATATTGACCAGTTCTAGACTGAATCCCTACGATCCATCCTCCAGTTCATTAGAATTCACAGACGCTTTCAGCCACAAAGTCTCTTTACGCTTTCACAAATTACGGGCCCCTCCCGGCAGGCTCTCAGATATTGACCTTGTTCTCCTGCCTCGCAGCGGGGCCCATAAGGGCGCTCCAGTCCAGTGCACACCGCTGGGCTCCGTCTTCCGGCCTCTTTGTTGACGTTTGTCAGCCTTGGAGGACTCAGCGTGTCTGAAAGCGTCTGGAGCCCCACTCCCCGTCCAGGCGCGGTGCGGATCCTCCCAGACTTAAGCGCCGACACGGCCCAGAAAGTCACCAGCAGATTAAAAAAAGGATTTGACCTTTACAGGGGAAAGGAAATTCAAAGGAGTGCCTTGAAAAAAGATTAAGCACCATTTTGAATCTCAACAAGAGTGTCAGTTACTCTTAGGTGGCGGCACATGGACATGAGCTTGACAAGAGCAGGAAAGTAAATTAAATTAACCTTGGCTTCCCGTACTGTAACCCACACACAGGTACTACACTCACAATCTCTTTAACTGTGCAGCCGACCCACATAGGAAGGGAGATGCTGTGGACTTTAGAGTCTGATATCACAGCAGAGCCTACGATCACAGAACTAAAGGTTCACATTTCATCTGAAACTCACAGCACACACAGCCTGGCCAGACATGACCACAGAGTACTACACCACAGGACTACAAGCCCACAGTCTGTCTGGAACATCTGCGTTGCCATGGTGATACAGTGTTACAACCCAGTGTCTGGGTCTACTATCACAGTACTGCTGTTTATACTACATATGGAGACATATGTACTCATCTGTATCTCACTGCATCATGCTCACCCCCCCTAAACCGTTTATCTTTACATTTATTTCATTTAATTAATTAAGGGATTTAAGTCAGCAAATAAACAGTTCAAATCAATCAACAGCAACAAGAGAAAGTGTAATATTCCCAATACATAAATACACTGATGTACACAATAATAATGTGGTGGTCAAATAAAGTGGAATGAAATCTGTATTTGCATGACCAGCACTATGGTTGCTGTAAGTGTAACACATCAGTATATAATCTTCAATAGAGTTGGTAAGGAAATGCCTTAAAGTATTACCTTCACATTCAAGTCGTTATTTAAACAGACCTACCAAATATCAAGTCACATACTGTACAACGCAGTACAATTATGTAGTATACTGATGAAATCTAAAATACCTACTATCGTTTGAACATAACGCACTACACTGTGAACACTAACTTTATTATAATGTATTAATTATATTATTAATTTGTTTAACCTGCACAACTTTATGCACCTCATATATTCAGTCGTATTTTACTAGATGCATTGTTTTATTATTAGATCATATCTTAAGATTTGTATGAATACAATTTATGACTATTTATAATGAGGAGTAATGGGGAGTAATGTTCCATTGTACTGGTTACTGGTATGGGGAGTCATGTTCCACTGTCCTGGTTACTGGTATGGGGAGTCATGTTCCACTGTACTGGTTACTGGTATGGGGAGTCATGTTCCACTGTACTGGTTACTGGTATGGGGAGTCATGTTCCACTGTACTGGTCACTGGTATGGGAAGTCATGTTCCACTGTACTGGTTACTGGTGGTAATAAAGAATCGAGACTCTAGAAAAGGGGCGGGGACACGGTCCGTACCCACAATGCACCGCGCACGCGCAGCGTCTCCAGCAGGTCGAGGTTAGCATCGCTGCTGCTAGCCGCTTAGCTTCGCCTTCTAAAGTAAAACGCGACACAATTAGACGCGTCTTCGTGTTGTGGGCGAGTAGAGGACGTCTGTGTGGACCACGGCTGCCACCATGGCTGCTAACGGCCAAGGTACGTCTCGACTGTGTTCTGCATAATTGGCGTTTAAGTGTAGCTTAGCTTAGCGCTAGCATGCTATGCTAAGCTAGCGGAGCGATGCTACGCTTTGTTCAGCTAGCGTCAGCACGTCCTTATATAATCATAATATAATATAATAATAATATTATAATAATAATATTATAATAATGTGTATGTATAACATCGTCCAGCCCGTTATAAACCAGACTAGAGGACGGTGATTAGTTAACTGTACTAGGCCTGGAGATATACACACTTGTATATCATATACACACTTATATATATCATATAATATAAGATATACACACTTATATATCATATACACACTTGTATATCATATAAGATATACACATTTGTATATCATATACACACTTATACATCATATAATATATGATATACACACTTATATATCATATACACACATATATCATATAATATAAGATATACACATTTATACATCATATAATATAAGATATACACACTTATATATCATATAATATATACACACTTATATATCATATAATATAAGATATACACACTTGTATATCATATACACACATATATACATATGATATATAAGTGTGTATATCTTATATTATATGATGTATAAGTGTGTATATGATATATAAGTGTGTATATCTTATATTATATGATGTATAAGTGTGTATATGATATATAAGTGTGTATATCTTATATTATATGATGTATAAGTGTGTATATGATATATAAGTGTGTATATCTTATATTATATGATGTACAAGTGTGTATATGATATATAAGTGTGTATATCTTATATGACGTATAAGTGTGTATATGATATACAAGTGTGTATATCTTATATTATACTATGCATAAATGTGTATATCTTATATTATATGACGTATAAGTGTGTATATGATATACAAGTGTGTATAGCTTATATTATACTATGTATAAATGTGTATATCTTATATTATGTATAAGTGTGTATATTATGTACAAGTGTGTATATCTTATATTATGTACAAGTGTGTATATCTTATATTATATGATGTATAAGTGTGTATATTATACGATGTACAAGTGTGTATATGATATATAAGTGTGTATATCTTATATTATATGATGTATAAGTGTATATTATATGATGTATAAGTGTGTATATGATATATAAGTGTGTATATCTTATATTATATGATGTATAAGTATCTTATACTATATTATATACAAGTGCGCATATCTTATATTATATGATATATAAGTGTGTATATCTTATGATGTATAAGTGTGTATATGATAAGTGTGTATATCTTATATTATATGATGTATAAGTATCTTATACTATATTATATATAAGTGCGCATATCTTATATGATATATAAGTGTGTATATCTTATGATGTATAAGTGTGTATATATTATATTATGATATATAAGTGTGTATATCTTATGTATATGTATGTATATCTTACATTATATGATGTATAAGTGTGTATATGATATATAAGTGTGTATATCTTATATTATATGATGTATAAGTGTGTATATCTTATATGATGTATAAGTGTGTATATCTTATATTATATGATATAAGTGTGTATATCTTATATTATATGATGTATAAGTGTGTATATCTTATATTATATGATGTATAAGTGTGTATATCTTATATGATATATAAGTGTGTATATCTTATATTATATGATGTATAAGTGTGTATATCTTATATTATATGACGTATAAGTGTGTATATGATATACAAGTGTGTATATCTTATATTATATGACGTATAAATGTGTATGTCTTACATTATGAATAAGTGTGTATATCTTATGTATAAGTGTGTATATTATGTACAAGTGTGATATCTTATATTATGATGTACAAGTGTGTATATTTTATATTATATGATGTATAAGTGTGTATATGATATATAAGTGTGTATATCTTATATTATATGTAGAAGTGTGTATATCTTATACTATATTATATATAAGTGCGCATATCTTATATTATATGATGATATATAAGTGTGTATATCTTATATATAAGTGTGTATATCTTATGATGTATAAGTGTGTATATCTTATGATGTATAAGTGTGTATATCTTATATTATATGATGTATAAGTGTGTATATTATATATAAGTGTATATCTTATATGATGTATAAGTGTGTATATCTTATATTATATGATATATAAGTGTATATATCTTATATTATATGATATATAAGTGTGTATATCTTATATTATATACAAGTGTGTATATCATATATAAGTGTGTATATCTTATGATGTATAAGTGTGTATATCTTATATTATATGATATATAAGTGTGTATATGATATACAAGTGTGTGTATATCTTATATTATACGATATATAAGTGTGTATATATTATATGATATATAAGTGTGTATATCTTATATTATATGATATATAAGTGTGTATATATTATATGATATATAAGTGTGTATATCTTATATTATATGATGTATAAATGTGTATATCTTATATTATATGATATATGTGTGTATATGATATATAAGTGTGTATATTAGTGCTGGGCGGTATACCGGTTCACACCGAATACCGGTGTGTATTTCCGTTATGATATGAATTTTTAATATACCGCCATACCGGTGTATTTGATTACACAACGTTCGGAACGCTGCGCCGCGCAACACTGTTTCAGTGTCGCGCGCAACATCATACACACATGAACACCGCGAATTAACGGACCCCCCCCCATCAGAATTCTACAATATTCATCATGATCGTGTAGTGACCACTCACTAGCAGGACAATATAGGTTAGAATTCACAGCGAGCTAGCCTTGATTAACGTCATCAACCCGCTAACGGTCATGGGTAATGTAGTTGAATAAACCTATATTATATGATGTATAAGTGTGTATATTATATGATGTATAAGTGTGTATATGATATATAAGTGTGTATATCTTATATTATATGATGTATAAGTATCTTATACTATATTATATATAAGTGCGCATATCTTATATGATATATAAGTGTGTATATCTTATGATGTATAAGTGTGTATATATTATATTATGATATATAAGTGTGTATATCTTATGTATAAGTGTGTATATATTATATGATGTATAAGTGTGTATATGATATATAAGTGTGTATATCTTATATTATATGATGTATAAGTGTGTATATGATATATAAGTGTGTATATCTTATATGATATACAAGTGTGTATATCTTATATTATATGATGTATAAGTGTGTATATCTTATATTATATGATGTATAAGTGTGTATATCTTATATTATATGATGTATAAGTGTGTATATCTTTATATGTATAAGTGTGTATATATATTATATATATAAGTGTGTATATCTTATATTATATGTATTACAAGTGTGTATATCTTATATTATATGATGTATAAGTGTGTATATCTTATATTATATGATGTATAAGTGTGTATATCTTATATTATATGACGTATAAATGTGTATGTCTTACATTATGAATAAGTGTGTATATCTTATGTATAAGTGTGTATATTATGTACAAGTGTGATATCTTATATTATGATGTACAAGTGTGTATATTTTATATTATATGATGTATAAGTGTGTATATGATATATAAGTGTGTATATCTTATATTATATGATGTATAAGTATCTTATACTATATTATATATAAGTGCGCATATCTTATATGATATATAAGTGTGTATATCTTATGATGTATAAGTGTGTATATATTATATTATATATATGATATATAAGTGTGTACATCATATAATATAAGATATACACACTTGTATATCATATACACACTTATACATCATATAAGATATGCACACTTATATATCATATAAGATATACACACTTATACATCATATAATGTAAGATATACACACTTATACATAAGATATACACACATACATAAGATATACACACTTATACATAAGATAATATACACACTTATACATAATATATACATACATATACATAAGATAAGATGGAACTTTATTAATCCCGAAGGAAATTCTTGTGCCAGGTTGCATAGCAATACAGTACAATAATACAATAGGGAAATCAACAGAATAATACAAATAAACTAAAAGATTTACAATGAAAATATAAAAATATATAGGCAAGATAAGGTATTCATACGGCGAAGACAATTTGGCAATTGAAGTGGTTGGTGGAAGTGATTTTATTGTGTCAGCATTATGGATATGTAGTCTATTTTTTATTATTATTATTCAGCATGGGTATTTAAATTGTATTCGTTAAATACTTGCCATCAAGGGGCTTGCAATCGACCGATCTATATTTACTCTGATCGGTCGATGTATATAATCGATCAAAATGTGACCACTTGTTTACTGGAAAATATGAGGCAAATAAATACTTGCGGGCAGTACAGTAGTAGTATCTGTTATCCCACCTGTATTAAGTGTGTGTGTGTGTCCTGCAGGAGAGGACTTGCAGTATGACAAGCCTGGTACAGAGAGGTCTCGGCGGAGGAGAGGGGAGGACGACCTGGACAGGTATGGGGGTGGTATTATATTATTGTGTGATGTTAATCAGAAGTGTGTATTGTATTGTTGTGGTGTCTTGGTGTATTATTCACAGCATCCCATCAGGGATTAATGGAAAGTTGTTGAGTTGAAGTATCTGGTGTATGATCTGTTTTGGTTTCGATTACGTGGGTGGGTGGGTGGGTGGGTGGGTGGTGTGTGTGGGGGGGGGGCTGTGTTTAGAGGTCTGTGGTGTTGGCATGTGCTTTAGAGCTGTGTTCTCTGTTGCTCCAAAATGGTAACTTCTACAAGCCGACAACATGAGACTCATCAATGGAAAGCCTCGCAGCACAGTGTTTCTGTTACCCACAGTTAACGAGCGGCCGGGTTGGCGGAGCTCTCTGACCAGCCCCCAGTGTTGGAGCCAGGCAGGTCCCCTTCCCCAACAGTACCCGCCTGCTGTCTCCTCAGGTGTTCACACATGGCTGCTGTGAAATGCCACAGACATTTAGCGCTTACAAACGGCCGGTTGCTCTGCTAATTCCCAGTCTTCCATACGTTTGAGATACAAATACTTCAGCCCTTGACCTGATGTCAATCAGTGTGTTAAGTGAGTTCAGGAGTTTCCTCTCTGCTAATTGGTTTCTCCAGGCCTTGAGTCTCTCAACCGTAGTTTAGAATAAGTTGGAAACGGCCAGAACTATTTGAATTACACCAACAAAAGTTGTGTTTCATGTGATTTCACTCATAAATGCAAAAGTTATCTACACTTGACCGGGTCATCAAAGCGGGAGATCAAACTCAGATTCTCTACATTTGGTTGTGTGCCAGCAGGCTGTGAGGTCACTCCTCTTCATTTCCTGCTCAGATTTAGCTAATTCATGACCTCACTGACCTCCTGCTGCTGTGCCAGCGTTGTGTGGGCTTCCACCACGCCCGCCTCATCAAAGCCCGCCGCAATACAAGGCAGCAGACGTGTAGTCTCACCCCAGGGGACTTCTATTTAGGAAACATCCAGCATACGCATCCATTCCAAGTAGCTGTCAGAGAAACTGTGGAGATGATGGTCAGGAGGCCAGCCCCCACCCCACCCCTCTATATTATTTAGCGTGTGTATTCTATGAAATCCAAAAGTGTTTTAAATGTGACAGAGCTGGGGATGAGCTGTGTTCTGACCCGGCGGTAAAGGACATATGGTTCTAGCAGATGGTCCAACAGGAGTCCAATCCTCAGACGACGGCTGTGCTGTGAGCTCAGCACTTCATGTTCACAAACTGGGCATACGGCTTGAGAGCAGATATACAATTAGAAATATAATATATAGTAAGGTGGTGCAACAATAGGGCCGCAAAGTGTCTGTCAAGCTGCAAGATGGACAGATCAACTCCAGCCTAGAGTTGATCTGTCCATCTCACATTATCTGTACAATAGGATAATTTCTACCATACACTAGCTCTTCAAAGATGCTCTCCTCTCTCCTTCCTCCTCTCTCTTCTCTCTCCTCTTCTCTCCCCTCTCCCCTTTCCCCATCTCTCCTCCCACAGCGACCTGGAGGAGGACCTGCTGGAGGAGGACTGGCTATCTGCTAAAAAGGTAAGACTCCGCCCCCTCCCTCTGGAGCAGCTGTCAATCACCTGAACACTCTTGAGAGGCTAGACCCTAGATCCAACCCTTGCGCTCAGACCGGCGGTCTTGGTCTGGTTCTATACCCACGGGGACTTGGACCGGTTCAGATCCCTTTATTACAGAGCTGGAATATTGGTTTCATATCCATTATGTACAAAATCCAAAGGTTCTCGTCTTATGTTGCTATGCTATGGATTTGTTGGGCCTGTCACTTCAACTTACTTCTGTAACCTGGTCACCGTAAAGGTCGGGTATGGTGTTTTAATCATCATCATCATCATCAGAGTAAGGACAGCTGTCCTCCCTGCAGGGGGCGGGGGTATGGCTGTGAAACAGGAGGAAGTACAGTGGACCAACAGGAAGTGGCTTTTAACCCGTCCAGATCATCCTCACCACATGGGAATAGAGCTGTCCCCCTCCCTCCTCATGAGGCTCTGGATGTCTCTCTGTCCCCCTCTCTACCTCCCTCTGGTTCTTTCTCTGACTCTTCTCCTGTTATTTTTTTCCCAGAATGCCTCAGAGGCGTCGGACGAGGAGCTGAACGACGACCTTCTCCAGAGTGATGAGGAGGACAACCCAGAGCTGAGGTATGAGGAAGGTGTTTGTGAGCTGCCCCCCCAGCATGAGGTGTGTGTGTGTGTGTGTGTGTGAGCCGTGTAACAGCATGTCTCTCTTGTCCCCGGGGCCCAGCGGACCGGAGGTCAGCCTCAACGCCACCTTCAGCCTGGGGACATCCTACGCCCAGCGGGGGTCCGTGGACTACGCCCACCACGAGGTGGACCAGGAGGTGTCCGGGCAGGGAGGCTACTCGGAGGACTTCAGCCAGGTGGACTACGGAGTCCAGATGGCCGACGACTTCCAGGACGAAGTTCTGGACCTGCAGATCAACGACCCCCTGGATGGAGACTTCCAGGTCCGTCCTACACACACTCACACACGCACACGCACACACACGCACACACACAATGCCATGTGAACCCAAAGATAGATTTGACCTTGGCTAGGGCTGAACAATCTGTAAAAAAACAAACAAAAAACAATCATATTGTGATTATTCTGACTGATTATATATACATTACTGTTAGTGGGAATGATCATTTTTGCATCACAAGTTTTGTTTTCACAAAAAAAGTGTATAAATCCTAAGGTTTGTGGGAGTCTGCATCAAACAAGCATGTTGTCTTACATGTGGAGGAGAGTCAAGGCTTTTCCATACTCCGCGAGACGTTTCGTCTCGCACCTAGTGCCCCGCCCACAAAATGACGTCATTTTCGTCTCGCAGACCTAGGTCAGGTGTTCTCGCAAGACGTTCTCGACACATCAGCCCGGCCGAACTTTGTTCTCGCGTCTTGTCCGAGAACTATTGTGTGATTGGTCAATTATGGAAGTGGGCGTGGTTAAAAACGCCGGCGCGGAAGTTTGTACAGAAATGGATAGTTTTGAGGAACAGCTGGCCGAGGCCGTGAGAAAGTACGAACATCTATATAACACGTCCTGTCATAATTATAAAGACATGTATTGTTGTTGTTTTGTTTTATTTCTGATTCCCACAATGCTTTGCGCGTGTGACGTGTGCTGCTGTGGGCGGGGCCTTTGAGGAGTGTCTCGCGGAGTATGAAATGTCCAGGGCGGCGAGAACTTTTTTCTTGTTCTCGCAGACCTAGGTGCGAGACGAGACGTCTCGCGGAGTATGGAAAAGCCTTTATAGTCCCGGACTGTACTTCAGTTATAACACCATTAGTGTTTAGATGTTGCACTTGGCCGAATTGCGATTTCCATAATAAACTCCTCAAAAAAAGTTTGGAAACGTAATTTCGGTCGATTATTCCTCCCCTTTAATAATACCAATTGGTATTGTATTTTATATCGTTGGAAAGCCTGATTAGTCACCTTTACAACGAGGTACAACTTGTAAGGATCATGCATTCGTGGAATGAGCAACACCACTAACCGTGTGGGTAGAGGCCCAGAAAAAGGTGCCAAAATCCCCTGCAATATTCTTCTGTTGGTATTCACTCTCGTTTTGAGTTGCTTGGTGGATTGGATGATTGCACTCACCCACAGTAATAAGGAAAAAACAACACATATTGGCCGTTTTTACACTTTATTCATTTTACACTGTCAGGGACCTCAGTAGCGTGTGGAAGATCCATACGCAGTCACAACAGCTTGGCACCTCCTCCTCATGCTGGTCACTAGCCTGGTCACACACTGCTGTGGGATGGCATCCCATTCCTCAAACAGGATTTGCCGCAACTCAGCCAACATGGTTGCATTGGTCACTCTGGCACGTACAGCACGCCCAAGCTGATCCCACAAGTGTTCAATTGGGTTGAGGTCTGGACTCACGGCAGGCCATTCCATCCTCTCCACTCCCAAATTCTGGAGGTACTCTGTGATGATCCTGGCTCTGTGGGCGCGTGCGTTGTCATCCTGGAGGATGGAGTTAGGTCCCAGATTCTGGAGATATGGGATCGCCACTGGCTCCAGAATCTCATTCCGATATCTCACTGCAGTGAGATTGCCTTCAATGATGACAAGTTCTGTTTTTCCTGTGAGAGAGATACCGCCCCACACCATGACACTGCCCCCATTGAAAGGTGTCACGCGATCTGTGCAGCAATCTGCATAACGTTCTCCACGCCGTCTCCATACTTTGATCCTGCCATCCAGCTTCCGCAGACAGAACCTTGATTCATCACTGAACATGACGTTGCCCCACATTCTTAGGTTCCACTGTCGGTGCTGTCGACACCAGCGCAAACGGGTCTGACTGTGAAGGGCAGTCATTGCAGGCTTCCTGGCAGCCTTATAAGCACAAAGACCGGCCATGTGCAGTCTGTTCCTCACCGTCTGATCAGAGATCTGTCTGTGGTACCGTTGTGCAAATCTTGCCTGTAAATCTCTGGAAGAAAGCCTATGGTTCCTCAGTGAAGCAAGGGTGAAGAACCGGTCTTCTTGGGGTGTTGTCTTCCTGGGACGGCCACTTTGTGGTCTGTCTTTGACCTCACCAGTCTCACGGACCTTGGTCCTAAGTTTGGAAATGGTACCAGGGCTGACACCAAATAATGCTGCCACTCTGCGTACTGGAACACCAGCTTCCACTTGCCCTATTGCACGGGCCTTATCCTGAAGGGACAAACGTGGCATGTTTATGCTTGGAGCATGTGGCAATCAGGTGCCAGTCACACACCTGTGACTGGCATACACCTGCCTGCACTTGAAGCTCAAAACGAGAGTGAATACCAACAGAAGAATATTGCAGGGGATTTTGGCACATTTTTTTGGGCCTCTACCCACACGGTTAGCTGTGTTGCTCATTCCATGAATGCATGATCCTTACAAGTTGTACCTCGTTGTAAAGGTGACTAATTAGGCTTTCCAATGATATAAAATACAATACCAATTGGTATTATTAAAGGGGAGGAATAATCGACCGAAATAACGTTTCTGAACTTTTTTTGAGGAGTTTATTTTGATTTGTTCAGCTCTGCTATTGGTTGCTGCTTTCAGTGTGACCTCACATGATTTTGTGTTTTACAAATCAAATCTGATCTATCAGTAACGTTTTTGCCATCGCATTTGTCCTCTCGGAGCCCTAATGTTCCCAGACCTGGATGACCCCGGTGCTCCGACACCGTCCCACACCGTACAGCTGTAGAGTTGCTTTCATATTTGATATTTGACAACTCCACATTTATCTTTGTTCTCTGCTGCCGGCACCAAGAATCCACTTTGTTCCTCTTCCTATTTTGTAGGCTGAGCACAATTACCAGCCAGCAATCTGTATTACGACGTGTGCGCCCACATTTACACAACACATACACACATCACACGTACCCACCATGCACATTCCTGCACAGCGGGCTCCTCCTCTGCTTGGCGGGTGAGGAGGGTTGGGGGACAGGTCCATGTCCGGTCGGGGGGATGCAGATAGTGTCTCACCGGGGGGGTGTATTGAGGACCGGCTTCATTATCGCCGCCCTACAGGTCGCTTCCCCGCCCTGCTGACAGAGCCGCTGGTGACAGCTTGTTTGGTGAGGGCCGTCGGGCGGCTGTCCGACCCCATCCTCGCTCCATTGTGACCTTGGAGCCGGCGTCCCGGGGCCGGCCGGGGCCTCATTGTGTCGGCTCCTCTTTGTGTGTGGATGTGCTGCCACTCGGCGGGGGTTAAAGTGGGGGGGGGGGGGGTTGTTTATCTGGCCGCTCGACTGGATCTGATAAAGTCTGGCGCAGGCGGCCGCTTTATTGACCTCCGGCAGGACGCCCATACAACGGCCTCATGATTGATGCGAGTTTGCCTTCCCCTGTTAAGTCTGAATTAAGAGGATGGGAGATAAGGGCGCGTGCTGCAGTCTGACACCTGACAGAGACGTATCAGCGCTTCCTTTCCCTCGCCGCAGATAAGCGGACGACCTTGTTGGTGCTCAAAGCTGTGTTGCTGTGTGTGTGTGTGGAGGTAATTCACTGATCTGTGCTGGGAACCTTTAAAGACCGATCCCTCCCAGCCGAGCGGTGTGATGAACGCATGTCAGCTCCCATTCAATACAAATAATCAGAGAATCTGGAGTGGAAATGATCTGTCTGGCTGGTAGCGGGCGGACGGGGGGTGAATGGCTTTATCTGCGAGCTGGTTCTGTGTGTGATGTTAGCTGAGGTGCGGAGCGTGAAGCGCTAGCGTCCCCCCCAGGGCCCAGGGCCAGCCCTCCACACACACCATCTATCTACACCTGATCGCTGTGACTTTGGACTTCAGCAATCAGAATGCTAACAGAAACTATCTCTTTTTACTGTGGCGTCATTTAGCAGACACTTTGAGCCAATGTGTTTAACAGAATAGTTAACATACTTGCCTACTCTACATGTTATTGTGTGTTAATATTGGAGGAATCCACGAGAGGTTTTGAAGCTGGTCTTCCAACCGGTCCACCATTGTTGTAGTTGCTGACATGCCTTCTGACCTCTGACCCCGTCACATTCCCATTACGCCCCCCCAGTCATGTGTGTACTCTGTTGCGGACGTGTGGCGTTGGTTTCTGAGGATGTGCTCAGCCTCGGCTCCGGGGGGGGCACAGGATGTGCCAGCTCCCCATCATGCCAGCCAATAGGTAAAGCTAGGATACCTGTGGAACTACACCTGTGGACCTAGCTACAAGGTTGAACATTAAACTTCCCGGGCCTGGTCCAATCTCGGCCTGCCCGCGTCCCGGCTTGTTCCATTGAGTTGTGCTTTGAGAGCTAGCAGATGGTTCCTGTGTTTTGGCTCCTTTTCTATTCGAGGCAACTGAAGCAGCCTTCAGAATAATGGCAGCTATTCTCAAGGAATAGGGGCGGGGCAAAGCCAGGAAGAGATGTGATTGGATCATACTGGATTTGAGTGGTGATTGTGAGTACCAATCGCAGCCTAGCCTACAGCTATCACAAAGGGTTTAGATCATGTCGATCGTATTATGTGTAAATGCAACGCTGACATACTGAATACAGATTTCTCTGTTGTTGTTTTGCATTAGTTGTCGAACAGACCCGCGTGCTCCGCGCTAACGAGGTTAGCCTTCTGTGATAATTTGGTTGTGTCTGTAAGGGTGTCTCAGGTGACTGTTCTGACAGGTTCCTGTGGGCCTGGGGAAGTATCTACAGGTGTCTACAAGGTCGGTGTGGTTCAGTATGCACCGGGAGTCCAGTGTGCAGCACAAAGGATTAGAATGTCTGTAGCCCCTGGCCACCACCTGCCCACTAGCGTACTCACCTCCCTGTATCTAGTTAGGTACAATAGAATAACTAGAGAATACTGGTCTTGGTGGAGAGCGATACATTATCTCTAGTACTGAGGTCTGTCTTGGTGGAGGGATACCATTATCTTCTTGTACTGAGGTCTGTCTTGGTGGAAGGATACATTATCTCTGTACTGAGGTCTGTCTTGGTGGAGGGATACATTATCTCTGTACTGAGGTCTGTCTTGGTGGAGGGATACATTATCTCTGTACTGAGGTCTGTCTTGGTGGAGGGATACATTATCTCTGTACTGAGGTCTGTCTTGGTGGAGGGATACATTATCTCTGTACTGAGGTCTGTCTTGGTGGAGGGATACATTATCTCTGTACTGAGGTCTGTCTTGGTGGAGGGATACATTATCTCTCCAGAGGTTTTTTTCTCGGGGGAGGGATGCCATTTCTTGGCACTCTGGTGTGCTTGGTGGAGGAATATGTAAGCTCTGTCCTGAGTGCTGTGGTGGTGGAGGGATACCGTGCCCCTGTGCTGAGGCTGTGTTGGTGTGTTGCAGGTTAATTGTGCGCTACGTGGAACACTATTGTCAGAGCGACCCCCTGACCTTCCGCTGCTTGAGACAGGTCTCATTACCTCTCATTACCACCGACCCCAGTGCTCCGGGGAAACACCTCCGCCCTTTATACAACAGCGTTGCCCTGTTAGAAACGCCGATATTTACTGTTCACCAACGGGCCGGTGATTTGTTTTCCCCCGAATGCTCTCTTGTTTGTGATGTTGTCGGCACGGGGTCGTGAACTTACAACCACGGCGGTGCGGTAGAAAGGCAGTCTGATATCTCCACCGTTATTGAGCTGTTCCAGTCTGTATTTCTGTGCATCGTGTCAAACATCTACATCTCATTGAATTTCAAATGTCGGCAGGAATATTAATGAAGCCCACTCCTACTGTTATGGTAATTCCAGGGTAAGGGGGGGGGGGGGGGGGGGGGGTCTGTGTTGGCGCCCCTAAACCCCACCCCCATCCTCCTATCTAGTGTTCCCCCAGTCTGCCACTTCCTGCCTGCTCCTGATGAAGCTTAATCTCACTGTCTAGCTGTCATACATGAGCCTCACGTCCTGTATGTAGGAGGCGTGTGCATGTGTTTGTGTTGCACATCGATCTGTTCTGGGTGCCGAACCCGTGCAGCTATTTATAATTCTACAATACAAATACATAAAATGACAATACAACTGTATTGACTGTATCAATAAACAATAATAAGAGAATACATGGATGTTTGTTTTTGTGTTTCAGCATAGTCAAATAATTCATTATATTTCCATAGTGCAATTCTAGACCCCAAAGCGTTGTACTAAGGGTGGTGGTGTCCCTCCCAAAATATCTATTTTATAGAGCTGTTGTTGATGCCTGGTGGTCTAGAGCTGTTGTTGATGTATGGTGGTCTAGAGCTGTTGTTGATGTGTGGTGGTCTAGAGCTGTTGTTGATGCGTGGTGGTCTAGAGCTGTTGTTGATGCCTGGTGGTCTAGAGCTGTTGTTGATGTGTGGTGGTCTAGAGCTGTTGTTGATGCCTGGTGGTCTAGAGCTGTTGTTGATGCCTGGTGGTCTAGAGCTGTTGTTGATGCCTGGTGGTCTAGAGCTGTTGTTGATGCCTGGTGGTCTAGAGCTGTTGTTGATGTGTGGTGGTCTAGAGCTGTTGTTGATGCCTGGTGGTCTAGAGCTGTTGTTGATGCCTGGTGGTCTAGAGCTGTTGTTGATGTGTGGTGGTCTAGAGCTGTTGATGTGTTCATCAGGACAAGGATGAGTACCCTGCAGCCTACCACCAGACGGGACCTCCAGACGGAGACCTCTACCAGGGGTCCCCGGAAGAGGAAGGGCTCCAGCACCAGCAGGAGGAGGATGAGGTCCCAGAGGAGGTGGAGGAGCAGGAGGAGGTGATGATGGGGGAAGGGGACCAGGAGGAAGAGGAGCTGGCTGATGAATCCCACCTTCTGGACCCTGAGGAGGTAGGATCATAATCATATATGTACTTATGTATGGATATATATATATATATATATTATTTTATTTTTTGTTTACACCCCCCCCCCCACCAAAGACGTGTGAAAACAAACATGAATTATTAATATGACACATATTGTGGTTACGTGACGTTCTATTGGCCACCAGCAGAGCAGACGGGTTTTAAGTGGATGTCAAAACATTTCAGGGGGAGAATGAGCTGGCAGAAGATCCGAAGGAGGAGTCAGATGAGGAGGATGAGGATGATGAGGAGTCAGGCCGTCTGCGTTTCAAGTCTGAAAGGAAGGACGTGACGGTGGTGCGGGTGGCCGACGCCGCTAGCAAGAGGAGGAACATCCCAGAAACGCTCGGTACGACCTTTGATCTCATGTTGATCAAAGGGCAGCAGCATGTCTTTATCATCAGCAGCAGAAAGTCCACGCTAGACGGATATCGATCGACGGATTGATTTCTATTGATGACTCCCGCAGCGCTGGTAGTAAGACTGACCTGCTGTGTTCTCCTGTGCTCAGAGCTGTCCGAGAAGGCCAAGGCAGACCTGATGCAGTACGAGGTGCAGGAGCGGCAGAGGAGACAGGCTCAATTCGGAGGCGGCTGGGGGCGGGGCGGGGGTGGGCGGGGCGGCGGGCGGGGCCTGTTCCAGGGGTTCGGCTTGCAGAGCTTCCGAGCTAGAGGACGGATGAACGAGCAGAGGTCTCCGCTGATGGGACACCTGGGCATGCAGGTAAAAACACCTGGACACACACACCTGGGCATGCCGGTACAAACACCTGGACACATAGGTACACACACCTGGACACGCAGGTAAAACACCTGAGGCCTGTACTACGAAGCAAGTTCAAGACCCATGATATGCTTACTGTTAAAGGCAGGTCTTCATAAACAGTCGGTAAATATGAACAGTCGGTGTACATAAACGGTCTGTCTGCATAAACGGTCGGTCAATATAAACGGTATCTATAAACCCAGGCAGCGTTAGCGATGTGTCCCAGGTGCTGTGGAGGCAGGTTGGGACACAGGTGTTGAGTTAAAGTCCTGAGAGGTGTGACGGTCGTCGGCTCTGTCGTCCGCTCTCTTATCGCTGTTGATAGATGGATTACACGGAATCAGCCCTGCTGCATTTACACAGCCTCCACAAACTAAACACGCTCATTGCCGGGGATTACCTGTGTGGGTTTGTGATATTGGGAGGTTCTCTCGGAGCGTGTAATCCCTGATGATCGCCACGCTGGCCTGAAGGTGTCTGCTGTCTGGAGAACACAACTCTTTTATTAATAATACTTCTCATCATGAATACCTGGAATACCAGCAGTAGCACTGTGCTTATCAACTCTCAGAATTTTTTTTCTCCTAAATCTGTCTTCAATATATGACCGTAAAATGGATCATGACGTCTGTGTTCACTCGTGTCATGTATGAATCCGACCGCAAATGAATCCATCAGACGCCTCAGCAGCTCAAGTAGTCTGAGCTGGGTAATAAATGCATATAATAAATACACATAATACAGACGAATACAGGCGCCGTCTTGGGGGAGGTCTTAATCCATGCATTTCTGTCTCAACCTACACACACACACACGTAGAGATGGTTTAAGAGCATTAGAGTGGATTGACAGCACATAGCTGTAGGCTATGAACACACACGCTAGCTGCAGACGCACTAGCTACCAAATAGTTTAGCAGCAGACAAGTTAGCAGCAGATGCGCTAGCAGCAGACAGGCTAGCCTGTGTGGTGATGTGTCATCAGTGACATCATATCCTGTTGTCCTCAGCACTCGGCCCTGCGGCCCCACCCCCACCACATGGCGGGGGGCTCCCGGGGGCTGTCCTTCCAGGGGCCCCTGGGCCTGCAGCCCCTCATGCCCCCCCACCTGGCCCACCGCTCCCCCCCTCCCCCGCTGGACTCCCTGCAGCAGCGCCTGCTGGTCTCCCCCCCGCCCACCTTCCCCCAGAACCCCCCGCCTGGCCCCGCCCCCCAGCCCAAGAACATCCACATCAACCCCCACTTCAGAGGCCCCGCCTCCACGCCGCCCGCACAGCAGGGTGGGTACCACACACGCACACACGCACACACACACACTCCTGATTAAATATTTAACCTTCATATCGGGACTTTTCAAAGGAAACATGTGGACGGCTAAAGTGTGTCAAAGCACGAATGCGTTTATCGTGTGTGTGACAGTCTGAGTACTAATGGGTTTAAACGGTCCTCTCTGGGGGGGGGGGGGGGGGGGGGGCGGGGGGGGTCTGGTTAAGCATGATTGGGGGGGGGGGGGTGTGTGTGTACTTATTTCTACAGTTTACATTGAGGGCATTTGGCAGACGCTTTTATCCAAAGCGACTTACAAAGAGTACATTTGTTGAAGGAGAGGCAGCAATATATCACTGTGGTACATACAGTTTATTCAAAGTCAGTGTTCAGGTCACATGCATGTCCTGATAAGCCCCAGGGGCTGGATGGACCAGTCTCTCTCTCTCTCTCTCTCTGATTGTGTATGCCTATGTCTCTCTCCCCAGCCCCCGTGATGCCATCGGTGCAGATGCAGCCCAGACCAGGAGGGGCTCCTCAGAGGTTCCCAGTAAGTACCCATGACCCATGATGGTCCCTTTAGTCCAGGCTGTGGGGCCTGATAGTACCCATGACCCATGATGGTCCCTTTAGTCCAGGCTGTGGGGCCAGATACTACCCATAATGGTCCCTTTAGTCCAGGGTGTGGGGCCTGATAGTACCATGACCCATGATGGTCCCTTTAGTCCAGGCTGTGGGGCCTGATAGTACCCATGACCCATGGTCCCTTTAGTCCAGGCTGTGGGGCCTGATAGTACCCATGACCCATGATGGTCCCTTTAGTCCAGGCTGTGGGGCCTGATGGCAGCTTACAGCAGGAGACCTGACGTCTGCCCTACATGTGGGGACACAGAGCAGTAATGGAGTCCTGGGCTCAGGACTTACCCCCCCCCCCCCAACCATGGGACTAGAGTATGTTCCTAGAGCAGGATGAGATGAGCGAGGCTGGGAGATGGGAGGTCCAGGAGGCTGCTCTCTAACGTGATTACAGCGTGTGAGGGAATGCCGCCATCCCATAATATCCTGGTCTCAGGTGGGGTAACGGACACGGTAAACAGCGTTTCATCTGCACTTATGCAAATGAGCCCCCTGGAAAATAACCTCATCCAATCAGGGTTCGGCATGGTGGAAGGAAGCCAAGTCCCGCCTCCCCTCCCGTGTGTGTGTGTCCTCCCTCTGATTGGCCGCTGATAATGCTGTCACTCAGAGCTGTCTGACCTCACACCAGGCAGCGGGGGCGGGGCTTCCGGGGGTCCTCAGCCTATACAGTGCTCAGCTCCCCATGTGTCAATCACCGCCGGGCTTCCGTTGCCATGGAGACCATTAGAAATGCAAATGAGGGCGTTCCGGTGCCGTGGCCGACATGTTAGGCTTCATGTTTAATGGTTAGAATGCGACGGGGTCGAAGGTCACATCCTATCCAGAATTAATTCCCTGCGTCCAGTGGAGAATAGTGCTGAAATATTAATTCACCTCCCTGCCAATTCAACAAAGGAATATTCAATTAATTGTGATTATGGTGCTAATTAAGTAAATTAGGATGATAATATTCATCTTCATCACCGCTTCTGTATTCCATTATGTAACCCTCTGGGAAATCATATCAATAATATTGCTGACATGAAGTGATACTGTCTATATGTATATATTTATATATGAGAATTCATTTCTGTATTTAGTGACCGTTCTAGGAAATCACCAGAACTTGCTGGTGACATCACTGTGCTCTTACTCTCAAAATTTCCATTCCCTGTTGAATAGTTTGACCTCTGACCCCGTGCCATTATATGGCATTTGTCTTGGCTCTGGGCGTCCCCCCCGGATGGTGGCCGGTTGTCTGGGTACACACACCCCCGGACGGTGGCCGGTGTCTGGGTACACACAGGCAGGGCAGCCTGCTGGATTAGCTCCAGATGAGCTGAGATCTCACCGCTTTTTATGTGGACACCAAACCTGGGAGACCTTTCCATCCCCGCCACAAGAATGGCTTCCTCCCGCTCTCTAAGCCCCTTTCATTAACTTCCTATTTAGCAACTCCTCTCGAAACAATTGGCTGAGGAGCGGACACACCTGACTCCCCTGGAAGTGGCAGACAGGACGCGGCGCCGCAGCCGTGGATTAGCGCTGCAGATAGCATCTTAAGTCATTCACAATGGGCTGGAGGAGGCTAGCTGAATAGCAGGTTCATGTGTCGCCAGGCAGATGTTGAATGGAGTACGGCAGCAGATAGGAGAGCTTACTGCTGGTATTAGCAGGCGCAGAGCTGCTTTAAACATCTGGAAACAATGGCACATGGACTCCTCTCTCCATCCCCCTTTCTCTCATTCTGTCCTGTCTCCATCTGCTCCCTGCTGTCTCTAGCTCTGTCTCTCTCTCCATCTCTCCTGTCTCTCTCTCCATCTCTCCTGTCTCTCTCTCCATCTCTCCTGTCTCTCTCTCCATCGCTCCTGTCTCTCTCTCCATCGCTCCTGTCTCTAGCTCTGTTTGTCTCTCTCCTGTCTCTAGCTCTGTCTCTCTTCTTCGCTCCTGTCTCTCTCTCTTCAACCAGTCCCCCCTGGACCCAGACTACCACCACACCCTGGGTCCTGAGTCTGGCTCCTTTTGTAAACAATCAATATAAAAAGAACCATCATCATGTATGACTCAATGTGGTTGTTTGGGTGGTTTCCACTTGTGTTGGCGGAGCCATGGGACATGCCGCAGCACAGTGGACCCCACCCATAGAGGACTAGCAGCGCCTCCAAGCCCCTAGCAATGGCTAACGGGAAGCTCTTGAGGCTAACTCCCGGTGCTGTGTGTGTGTTCCAGGGGCCGGGGGACTTCCAGCAGACCGGGCCCTTTGGCCAGCCCCAGCGGCCCCCTCCCTTCCTGGAGCCTTTCAGGACCCCCGCGGCCCCGCCCCCCCAGGACCGGGAGCCCTTCTTCATCGGAGGTAAGACCCTCAGCCCTCGCATCTGAACGGGGCAGGGTTAGCCTAGCCTAGCTTAACATGCTGCCCTCCACTGCTAGCCGTGTGGCATAGCCTAGCTCAAAATACTGGTGTAGCGTAGCCTAGCTAAACATGCTGTACTCCGCTCGGCACTGCTGCTAGCGGTTTAGCTACAGGCTATGCTGCTAGCAAGGTAAATGAAAGACTGTTTGGCCGTGGCTACGTAGACAACCTTGAATAACAAATGGAAGATGTCTGATTCTGTTAGCATCCTGTTAGCATCCTGTAGCCCAGCACTAAGGCTGGTGTTGTGAACCGACGTCTGTCATTCACCCTCCTCCTCCTCCTCCTCCTCCCTGCTGGATCAGAACCCAGGTTCCAGGGCCAGCAGATGTTTGAGCAGCAGATCCCCAACCTGCTGATGGGCGGGGGCCCCCGGCCCCCGGAGCATCAGCCTCTCCCCCAGGGTCACGTGGGCTTCGGCCAGGCGGCCCCGGTCTTCACCCAGCCGGGCCCCGGGCCCCTGGGCCTGTTCCAGAGGGAGCCCCCCAGGGCCGGCCTCCCTCCCCAGGGGCTTGGGGGCCCCCCCAACCAGCCCCGGCCCTTCATGGGGCCCAGGCAGCCCTTCAACCAGCAGCAGACCAGAGCCTGTTCGGCCCCCCGCCCTTCAGCATGCAGGTACCACCACCGGCCACTCGCTTTAGGACTCCTTTGTTTAGGTCTTTTACTAATATTTTAGTCGGTGATATTCTCCGGGTTCTTCTGTTTATTTGTCTTGATTCCGACCACGCGGTTGAATTGTAAAATCTATCCTTTTCAAAGCGATGTTTCCACTGTTCCACGGTTCCACTGACGAACAGCCAGGCTGGCATGTTGTGGATTCATGAAATTCACTGCTTTGGATTATTAAAATGGTGGACAGAGAGCATAATGAACACGTTAATAAGGCGGAACGCTTTATATCGCTGGCTGAGCCTGGTGTTGGCGATCCGAAGGGAAGACGTGGGCAGCAGCTCCCCCTAGTGGCACCACCGGGTACTGCTACTACGCGGCTATATGAGGACACAGACGGAGGCTAATGTTATGCAGATCCCCGGCTAGCGGAACACCCGGCCAATCACCCGGCCTGTGTATGTTGTCCTATGGCTGTCAACGGAACCGCCCCGACCTACCTCCAAACGTTAGTCCGAGCACGCCGCTCGGCAACTTCTGCCAAACGACTGGTACCGCCTTCACTAAAAACAGCCAAACATCGCTCTTCCAAGTCCCAACTCTTCACGGTTCTGGCTCCTCAGTGGTGGAATGAGCTCCCGGCTCACGTCAGGACGGCCGAGTCGCTCGCCAGCTTCCGCAAGAGACTCAAGACCCACCTGTTCAGAGTTCACCTGGACTCTACATAACCCCACCCTCCTGTGATAATCCTGGCACTAACCTGTGTTTGTACGTCTTGGCATTTATTAATGACACTTAGCATTGTTGTTCGTTCTCAGATGTTGGTAACATGCTTAGAATCACACACATGCCCAGCTACTTATGCAGGCAACTTAGCAATTATTAAACCCGTTCTATTCGTCTCAAAAATATGAATGCTCGAAAAACTCAGTTCCTATCTTCAGGTACCACAGTGATCTATTGCTGTCTCTCCTTCAACAAATGTACTCTTTGTAAGTCGCTTTGGATAAAAGCGTCAAATGCCCTCAATGTATGTGTATGTGCGTTATGTTCCTGCTCCGTGTGTTTCAGGGTGTGATGCAGCTGTCCCACCATGATCACATGACCTCCCACCCGCCACAACACCACCTGCCACCTCACCACCAGCAGCAGCACCACCAACCACAGCCGCAGCAGCACAGACAAGACCTGCTCCCCCCCCACCACCACCACCACCACCAACAGCAGCACCACCACCAACAACAACAACAACAACAACATAATCATCACCACCAACAACAACACCAGCAGCAGCTGGGTCTGAGCGACCACCGTCCCATGATGCACCAGGGCCAGAACCCCTTCCAGGCCGGCCCCCGTCCGATGACCCCCCGGCACCACGCCCCCCCGCAGCGCAATGGCCCTGCAAGGCAGCACATGGTGAGCTACCAGCATGCTAACCCTGGGGCTGGTTTATGAGGACCAGCGTGTGTGTGTGTGTAGTATCTATATAATCTATATCTATTTGTAGTGTCTATATGATCTATATCTATGTGTAGTGTCTATATGATCTATATCTATGTGTAGTGTCTATATGATCTATATCTGTGTGTAGTGTCTATATGGTCTATCTATGTGTAGTGTCTATATGATCTATATCTGTGTGTAGTGTCTATATGATCTATATCGATGTGTAGTGTCTATATGATCTATATCTGTGTGTAGTGTCTATATGGTCTATGTCTATGTGTAGTGTCTATATGATCTATGTGTGTAGTGTCTATGATCTATATCTGTGTGTAGTGTCTATATAATTTATATCTGTGTAGTGTCTATATGGTCTATGTGTAGTGTCTATATGATCTATGTGTAATGTCTATATGATCTATATGTGTGTAGTGTCTATATGGTCTATCTCTGTGTGTAGTGTATATATGATCTATGTGTGTAGTGTCTATGATCTATATCTGTGTGTGTAGTGTCTATATGATCTATATCTGTGTTGTGTCTCTAGAGCCCCCCCGCTGCTAAGCAGCATCTGCAGATCCTGCCACAGCGCAATAGCAACCTGCGAGAGCTCCCAGTCGCCCCTGGCAACACCACGACCGCCGGCAACTACACCCGGCCAGGCTCCGCCCCCGGCTCCAACATCAGGCCGGTTGCCAGGGCGGCTGGCGTGGGCCGTGGGAGGGGCCAGCCCCCCACCGCCATGGCAACGGGAGGAGAGCCCATGGCAACGGGAGGAGAGCCCATGGCAATGGGCCGGACAGTGGTCAGGAAGGAGGTGCCACAGGTAGACACCATATATACTATACATATATACTAGGGTAGGATCTCTGGGTTAGAGGGTGGTGTTGAGGTGTGTAGGCTCTCTGGGTTAGAGGGTGGTGTTGAGGTGTGTAGGATCTCTGGGTTAGAGGGTGGTGTTGAGGTGTGTAGGCTCTCTGGGTTAGAGGGTGGTGTTGAGGTGTGTAGGGTCTCTGGGTTAGAGGGTGGTGTTGAGGTGTGTAGGATCTCTGGGTTAGAGGGTGGTGTTGAGGTGTGTAGGATCTCTGGGTTAGAGGGTGGTGTTGAGGTGTGTAGGCTCTCTGGGTTAGAGGGTGGTGTTGAGGTGTGTAGGGTCTCTGGGTTAGAGGGTGGTGTTGAGGTGTGTAGGATCTCTGGGTTAGAGGGTGGTGTTGAGGTGTGTAGGATCTCTGGGTTAGAGGGTGGTGTCTTGAGGTTGAGGTGTGTATCTCTGGGTTAGAGGGTGGTGTTGAGGTGTGTAGGATCTCTGGGTTAGAGGGTGGTGTTGAGGTGTGTAGGATCTCTGGGTTAGAGGGTGGTGTTGAGGTGTGTAGGATCTCTGGGTTAGAGGGTGGTGTTGAGGTGTGTAGGATCTCTGGGTTAGAGGGTGGTGTTGAGGTGTGTAGGATCTCTGGGTTAGAGGGTGGTGTTGAGGTGTGTAGGATCTCTGGGTTAGAGGGTGGTGTTGAGGTGTGTAGGTCTCTGGGTTAGAGGGTGGTGTTGAGGTGTGTAGGATCTCTGGGTTAGAGGGTGGTGTTGAGGTGTGTAGGATCTCTGGGTTAGAGGGTGGTTGTTGAGGTGTGTAGGATCTCTGGGTTAGAGGGTGGTGTTGAGGTGTGTAGGATCTCTGGGTTAGAGGGTGGTGTTGAGGTGTGTAGGATCTCTGGGTTAGAGGGTGGTGTTGAGGTGTGTAGGATCTCTGGGTTAGAGGGTGGTGTTGAGGTGTGTAGGATCTCTGGGTTAGAGGGTGGTGTTGAGGTGTGTAGGATCTCTGGGTTAGAGGGTGGTGTTGAGGTGTGTAGGATCTCTGGGTTAGAGGGTGGTGTTGAGGTGTGTAGGCTCTCTGGGTTAGAGGGTGGTGTTGAGGTGTGTAGGCTCTCTGGGTTAGAGGGTGGTGTTGAGGTGTGTAGGATCTCTGGGTTAGAGGGTGGTGTTGAGGTGTGTAGGATCTCTGGGTTAGAGGGTGGTGTTGAGGTGTGTAGGCTCTCTGGGTTAGAGGGTGGTGTTGAGGTGTGTAGGATCTCTGGGTTAGAGGGTGGTGTTGAGGTGTGTAGGATCTCTGGGTTAGAGGTGTGTCTAGAGGGAGGTGGTGTGTAAGGTCTGGCGTGCGGAGGAGGAGGGGCCTCGTTATCATGGTGTGATGATGAGTTGTTAACGAGCTCTGCTGCCCTGGATGGAAGCCACGCCTCCAGTCGCTATTTCTCTGGGGCTTCGCCTGATTGATTACCTGGGGGGTGTGTATCTTGGCGTGTTTAAGCAGTGTCTGGCGGTATGTCTAGCGTGTGTGTAGAGGTATGTTGGCGTGTTTAAGCCGTGTTTCGGTGTGCCTCAGGACCCGGAGGAAGACGAGGAGACACGTCAGTACAGGATGAAGATCGAGGAGCAGAAGCGTGTGAGGGAGCAGGTGCTGAGGAGGAAGGAGATGAGGAGGCAGCTGCAGGCCGGCGTCCGAAAGAAGGAGCTCCTGGACCGGCTCAACGCCCAGGGCCCCACCCAGCTCCCGGGACTGAACCCAGAGCCGGCCCAGGGTCCCCCCCAGGGTCCACACCCCGGCCCCCTGCAGCAGCAGCACCACCACCAGCAGCAGCAGCAGCAGCAGCAGGTACCACCGACACCGAGGGCCCAGAGACAGTTCCCTTTCAAGCAGCAGCAGCAGCAGCAGGGCCCGGCCCCCAACCAGGGCCCCGTCTTCACCCCCAATGGGGCCCTGCAGAACACCCAGCCATGCCCTCCTGTCAGGCCCCGCCTCCAGCCAGGTATGGCTGGTGTGGGGCCCAACCAGCAGAGACAGATCCCACAACAACACCAACAACAACAACAACAACAACACCAACAACAACACCTACAACACCAACAGTCACTACAGAGGAGGAACAGTGGCCAGGCCTTCCAGCAGCCCCAGCCTCCCCAGAGGATCATGCCCATCCAGGGGGTGTGTCCAGCGGGACCCGGTCCACTCCAGTCCCTGGCTCTGGGGCCTAAACTGGGAGTGAAGAGAACAGTGATGCAGCGAAGCCGGAGTCTGGTCGGAGATGAGGTCCCAGAAAAGGTCCGCATCGTCAAACTACCGGGAGCGGTAAGCTCCTCCTCCCGCTCTTAACATCCTCTCCTCTCCTCTCCTCCTTTCCTCTCCTCCTCCTCTTATCCTCCCCTCTCCTCCTTTCCTCTCCTCCTCCTCTTATCCTCCCCTCTCCTCCTCTTATCCTCCCGTCTTCCTTTCGTCTTTTCCTCCCTTCTCTTCCGTCCATCATAGTGTTTGTCTAAAGCCACCAGTGGCACCAGTAACACCAGTAAGACCAGTGGCACCAGTAACACCAGTCACCAGGTGTGCTTGCTAAATGTCACCGTGGGTCTGCCAGAGAGAGGGAGAGAGGGAGAGGGGGGTCTGGGTAACCTGTAGGTCTGGTGGGCCTGTCTGCGGGCAGCAGGGGGAGGCTAGCTAGGGAGCTGTGGTATTTACGGCGAGCGTCTCCACGGCTGCTCCGTCGTCTCTGAAGTCTCAGCGGCGTCGGAGAGAGAGACACGCCTCTCAGCCGCCAGCACGCTAACCTTTCTGCTGGCGGGCGGGAAGATGGTGGCTCAGACAGCACAGCTGAGCTCACGTCTCTTCTCATTATTTGATTAGTTTTAAAGTTCTTGGTTTGGCGGGAAAAGATCACCAAAGGTTGGCTGAGGATAAGATGAACACATGAAATACATGAGTTCTATCATAGATGCTGTAGAAATGGTGTGTGTGTGTGTGTGTCTCTCATTACTCGTCATCTTGGTGGTTATCGACAGGCTTGTTAGCGAGAGACTCGTCTGTAGAGAGAGAGAGAGAGAGAGAGAGAGAGAGACTCGCCCATTGTTCTGCTGTCATCACCTGCAGCAGGACAGTGTTATCAGGTCCCCATTCTCCATCGCACATCTCTCGTCTTCCAAAGGTGTTCTGGTGATGCCTGTATCAGTAATACCAGGGTTTCACTGTCTTAATACCAGCGTATTAATACACTGTCTTAATACCAGCGTATTAATACACTGTCTTAATACCAGCGTATTAATACACTGTCTTAATACCTGCTCCAGATAAGACAGTACTATTTTCGTCTGAGGAGGAGGGGCTGCAGCTTAGCGTGTGATTGATGCAATCAGTGGTGGTGATTTCTATAGGAAGATGGTGTGTGTGTGTGTGTGTGTGTGTGTGTGTGTGTGTGTGTGTGTGTGTGTGTGTGTGTGTGTGTGTGTGTGTGTGTGTGTGTGTGTGTGTGTGTGTGTGTGTGTGTGTGTGTGTGTGTGTGTGTGTGTGTGTGTGTATTGAATTGATCCGTCACATCTCACCAGAGGACGCAGGATGACCTTCGAGTCTCCGACGCCCCCCCCCCCAGTGTGACGGTGAGCTGGAGTGTGTGTAGGGGTTTCGTGATGAGGTTGTCATGGCTACCGTACCACCACACGGTGTGTGTGCAGGGAGTGGTGACTGACATGTGTGTGTCTCCTCTCTCTCTCCTCCAGCACGGGCGAGTTCCGGAGCCCCCCTGCAGCCCGGAGCACATGACCATCCCCTCGCTCACGCAGGGCGCCCACCGCAAGGTGATGCACGCTGGCGCCATGGCAACGCAGACCCCCGGGGGCTGGGGCGGGGCCAGTAGGGTGAGTGAGGGGTAGATGGTACCACCTAGCTGCTGGGTGTGTGTGAGTGAGTGAGAGTGATAGGTGGTCTGACTCTCTCTCTCTCTATCTCTATCTATCTAGGTGCTGGTGTCGGGGGGGCGTGGTGGGGGGCGGGGCGGAGCCGGGCGGGGGCGGGTCCCCAGGGCCCAGCAGGGGCCGGAGTGCCAGCTCTGCACCGTGTCCATCGAGGGCCTGTCCTCCTCCACCACCGACGCTCAGATCAAGAACCTGCTGCACTCAATCGGACCCATCCAGGTACAGAATCCAGTGGCCCCGCCCACACCACACACCTGGTCCACTGAACACACCTGGTCCAGTTGGGCTCCGTTCATAAATCTTCTCAATGCTTCATGACTTCTGTCATGTTGTGAGCATGTGGCGCCCTCTGGTGGACTCCTGTTGTAACAACAGTGTCTCTCTCTGTGTCTCTGTCTGTGGTGACCTCTGTAGATGTTCACGATGCTGCCTCAGCAGAGGAAGGCCGTCGCTCGTTTCTCCAGCCCTCAACACGCCTCCAGCTTTCCAGAAGAGCTTCAACAGGTAGCACATGCTAGCCTAGCGGTTAGCCTGCACGCTAAAGATATACACACGCTAGCCTAGCGGTTAGCCTGCTAGCTCGCTTGCTACAGTTAAACACATGCCAGCTAGCTACTGTCACATGACCCGTACCACTGCCGTCACATGACCCGTACCACTACTGTCACGCAGGCACATGATCGATTTGTCCCACATTTGACGTGTCCTTGATTGACGGATGACGAGGGACCCAAGCCGTCCAATCAGAAGACTCCTCGTCGTGATGTGGGCGGCACCTCTAGCGGGGCTCGGCCAATCCCTGAGCCGCTCGGGACGGACCGACACGCGACCACACGTGTTTCTGAACACTCGAGACTCTCGTGTGACGACGCCAGATAGTGTTCTGGACTCCACACGCCAGATAGTGGTTGCGCCCCTCCAGATAGACGTCGTTTCATAACACATACAACATGTAAATAACACATACAACACGTTAATAACACGCTAGATGTCGTTCAGAGCAGATCAAAACATGTAAATAACGAGGCAGATCGGACGGAGCCCGTAGCGACAGGGAGGCGGTATCCTGGGGGAACAGCGCCGTCTAGTGGCCCGTCTCGGCACCTGTTTGCTGCAGTGTGTATTTGTTCCTGTAGGAGGCGGTGTTGCCTCAGCGTCGATCTCTTTATTTGTGGTTTTTCCGTAGTTGTCGGTAGCGTTGTCTCGCGCGGCGCCCTCTAATGGCCGACGCAGAGCTGGCCGGGTCACACTCAGACATAACCTGGACTGCTCCACTAATTAAGTTAATTAAATTTAATTAATTTCCACATCGTAGCAGCAGACCAGAACTTCACCATCACTGGACTACAAGAACGTTATTTTATCCGTGGAATAAGAAATTGGAGGAATTCGTTTTACTGATTTGGTAAACAATCTTAACATTTTTAGAAGTTAAATCTTTATTTGGAGTTGCTCCTTTCTATTTGGTGAGTTAAAAGTTTAACCGCTTAAACTAAGACGCGCTCCAACACTTAAGCCATCGTTTAGTTCCACATTATGTTCTTTTATCTTAATCTTACCCCTTAAACGTCCTCTAAATCACAATATTATCTTTATGTTTTAACCCTTAGTTTGTTCCGGGCCCTTCATCACTTTCACATATTTCAAAATAAATATTTAAAAAATACATCTACTGGACTGATTTGATGACAATGAGGACTGTGCGCGTTATAATCAATATTACTTGTGTCCAGGCTCTTATTTTTAAAGGACAGCCCTATTATTCTACCTCCTGCATGACCCTCGTCATGACGAAAGGTCAACATGTAGTTTGGGGTCGGGGGTCAGCTGGTTGTCAGGATGGGGGGGGGGGGGCTGTCCGTTCTGCTCTAGCAGTTAGCTGTTAGCTTGTTTGTTAGCCACCCAGCCGGAGGGGCAACCATTAGCTGGTGCAGGTCCTGTGCTCCACCTCTCCCTGAGAGAGTACCATGGGTCACCACATCATGTGACTGAAGTTGACTTGTATGTAAATAGTGCCAGCTGAGAACCGTTCGTTATTCTGTTTAAGGTTTCTGAAAAACCCTTTTGAGGGAAATAAAATGGCCAACATAGCGTTGCCACTGGGATGTTTCTGAACGTGTGTGTTTGTTGTTTGACGTCCTGAACAGAAGTGTTGTACTCGCTTGTTGTCTTGACCCATTTTAGACTTTTCCTTTGCACTCAATGTCAGTATTTTGCACATATTGCAAACTGCTGATGGTCCACAAGGTGTTAGCGATAGCTTAGCTTAGCTTAGAGGGGAATGCTATTGTATTGTAGCATCTGTGATCTGTGCCCCATATTGGTGGCTAGTCTGCCAAATTCTGCCAACAAAGTGTTTTATAGAAAGTCCTTTCAACCACATTGCCTCCATCTTATGTCCCTGAGATACCGAAGATGTCCTGACTTCCTGTTGAGGATGATCAGGCTCATGTGCGCTTTAACTCTGCTACCTGTAGAGATGTTACTCATTTATCATTCACATTGAATGGGATTCCCCTGAAACGGAACCCACAGGTTCGAGTGCAGCGCTAGCAGTTAGCCAGAAGTCCTGGGAGGATCTGTGGTGTGTAGATGTGGAGCCGCCGGGTTAACGTCGGTGTTTTTATGTTTTCAATGTTTTCTTTTTTGTACTTTTCTTTCCATGTTTTTGTGTTGAACTCATGTGGATGCAGTAGTTGTCTCCTGTAGCTCTAATGTTGTCACTCCTAAGGAGGTTACGGCTAACTAGTGCTGCTAACCGGAGAGCCACCGGTTAGCAGCGCACCGAGACAGTGAGTCTCGTGGTTCAGAACCGGTTCATATTGGACCTCTTGGTACCTTAACTTTAAGACGTGGATTTGAATCCACATTTAGTTTCCTTTGGGTATTTTTAATCATGTTGGTGTTTTTTGACGCAATGAGAATATTTGGGTTTTCCAAGTGTTTCACATGAAGAGTTCTGACTCTGTTCATGGGGATGGCTGCTTATCTTCTGACTGTTCACGGTGATCCCTTGTGCACCGTTCTGGATGTCCGTCCAGCTACGCTAACCCTAACCCCCCATAACCCTCATATCTCTCTGCAGGCTGTGGCAGCAGGACGCCGGCTGACGGGTTCATTAACACGTTTCTCCTCCAGGTGCAGAGCTCTTCGCTTCATGTTCTTAATGCTGTTGTGTTCTCTGAGCTAACAGTCCTGCTTCATACGCGTGTTGGGAGGAGACCTCAACTCAGTTAGCAGCCAAACGCTTACGGAGCATTTATGTCATTAATGTAATTATGAAACGGATTCCAATCCCAGACAAACGATGTGAACACAGAGGAGGTCTTCCCTCCTCGTTGGTGAAGCAGAGCTGCTCTATTAGAACGGAGTCCAGGTCATCCCCTCTACCTGACCTGGACACCTTCTATCATATATGTACTTATATATATATATACTTATATATATACACCATACTGTACTGTAGCCCACATATACCTTACGACCTACCCTCCCTTACCTTATCACCTACCCTTCCTCATACCATATCTCCTTACCTTATCACCTTGCCTACCCTTCCTCATACCATATCTCCTTACCTTATCACCTACCCTTCCTCATACCATATCTCCTTACCTTATCACCTACCCTTCCTCATACCTTACCTCCTTACCTTATCACCTACCCTTCCTCATACCTTACCTCCTTACCTTGCTTTGTTACCTTACCTTATCACCTTACCTACCCTTCCTCATACCTTATCTCCTTACCTCCTTATCACCTTACCTTATACCTTCTACCCTTCCTCATACCATACCTTACCTTATCACCTTGCCTACCCTTCCTCATACCTTACCTCCTTACCTTGCTTTGTTACCTTACCTTATCACCTTACCTACCCTTCCTCATACCTTATCTCCTTACCCTGCTTTGTTACCTTACCTTATCACCTTACCTACCCTTCCTCATACCATATCTCCTTACCTTATCACCTTGCCTACCCTTCCTCATACCTTACCTCCTTACTGCTTTGTTACCTTACCTTATCACCTTACCTACCCTTCCTCATACCTTATCTCCTTGCCTTGCCTTATGCCACCTTACCTTATTACCTTCATTATTACCTCACCTCCTTGCCTATCTTTCCTCATACCTTACTTCCCTGCCTAGCCTCGCCTTAGTCTACCTTACCTTAACTTGTGACCGTTCCTTATTTCCTTCCCTTAATCTAGCGTTCCTGTGGTTGCTGTTTCCTGGAACCTTAAACTTTAAATCCTTCAGATGGCTGAGAACCTGTTGAAATACTGCAGTACACTATATACTGTAGTACATACTGTAGTGCACTATATACTGTAGTACATACTGTAGTACATTCTAGTCAGTACCGCATTACACTATATACTGTAGTACATACTGTAGTACATTCTAGTCAGTACTGCATTACACTATATACTGTAGTACATACTGTAGTACACTATATACTGTAGTAAATACTGTAGTACATTCGAGTCAGTACTGCATTACTCTATATACTGTAGTATATACGTAGTACAATGTAGTCAATATTGTAGTATAGTGTAGTACATCCTTTAGTAATATACCAAGCTAGGATACTGTATACTAGAATAGTCTGCATTATTCTTGTATATGACACTGTAGTATTTACTTTCCTAAAGTGTATACTAATATAGAAGTAGTATAAACTAAAATAAAACTAGTGTATTTTCTAATGTACTATAGTGTGTATATACTCTACTAGTATGTACTACAATATATACGGAAGTGTTTACTTTTGTGTGTACAATATACTAATTCAAAAGGGTTGTACATCATACGAGTAGGTTTACTATATACTAGTAGTATAGCATATTGTGTATATACTAGTATGTGCACTATATACTTTGGGTACGACATATGGATGGGTACTATATACTAGTATATGCACTATATGCCAGTATTTTAGTGTATTGTATACAGTAGTATGTGCACCATATCTATATTGTAGTATTTTTGCTTAATGCTTTTCAATTCTTCTGCTGTCACACCCCCTTCCCCCCCTTGTGATGGTCGCTGTCAAGGGAGGGGTGGGGGGGGGGGGGGGGGGAAAGGGGGTGTGACAGCAGAAGAATTGAAAAGCATTAAGCAAAAATACTACAATATAGATATGGTGCACATACTACTGTATACAATACACTAAAAGAGGAGATGGGAGATGGGAGGTCCAGGAGGCTGCTCTCTAACGTGATTACAGCGTGTGAGGGAATGCCGCCATCCCATAATATCCTGGTCTCAGGTGGGGTAACGGACACGGTAAACAGCGTTTCATCTGCACTTATGCAAATGAGCCCCCTGGAAAATAACCTCATCCAATCAGGGTTCGGCATGGTGGAAGGAAGCCAAGTCCCGCCTCCCCTCCCGTGTGTGTGTGTCCTCCCTCTGATTGGCCGCTGATAATGCTGTCACTCAGAGCTGTCTGACCTCACACCAGGCAGCGGGGCGGGGCTTCCGGGGGTCCTCAGCCTATACAGTGCTCAGCTCCCCATGTGTCAATCACCGCCGGGCTTCCGTTGCCATGGAGACCATTAGAAATGCAAATGAGGGCGTTCCGGTGCCGTGGCCGACATGTTAGGCTTCATGTTTAATGGTTAGAATGCGACGGGGTCGAAGGTCACATCCTATCCAGAATTAATTCCCTGCGTCCAGTGGAGAATAGTGCTGAAATATTAATTCACCTCCCTGCCAATTCAACAAAGGAATATTCAATTAATTGTGATTATGGTGCTAATTAAGTAAATTAGGATGATAATATTCATCTTCATCACCGCTTCTGTATTCCATTATGTAACCCTCTGGGAAATCATATCAATAATATTGCTGACATGAAGTGATACTGTCTATATGTATATATTTATATATGAGAATCATTTCTGTATTTAGTGACCGTTCTAGGAAATCACCAGAACTTGCTGGTGACATCACTGTGCTCTTACTCTCAAAATTTCCATTCCCTGTTGAATAGTTTGACCTCTGACCCCGTGCCATTATATGGCATTTGTCTTGGCTCTGGGCGTCCCCCCCGGATGGTGGCCGGTGTCTGGGTACACACACCCCCGGACGGTGGCCGGTGTCTGGGTACACACAGGCAGGGGCAGCCTGCTGGATTAGCTCCAGATGAGCTGAGATCTCACCGCTTTTATGTGGACACCAAACCTGGGAGACCTTTCCATCCCCGCCACAAGAATGGCTTCCTCCCGCTCTCTAAGCCCCTTTCATTAACTTCCTATTTAGCAACTCCTCTCAACAATTGGCTGAGGAGCGGACACACCTGACTCCCCTGGAAGTGGCAGACAGGACGCGGCGCCGCAGCCGTGGATTAGCGCTGCAGATAGCATCTTAAGTCATTCACAATGGGCTGGAGGAGGCTAGCTGAATAGCAGGTTCATGTGTCGCCAGGCAGATGTTGAATGGAGTACGGCAGCAGATAGGAGAGCTTACTGCTGGTATTAGCAGGCGCAGAGCTGCTTTAAACATCTGGAAACAATGGCACATGGACTCCTCTCTCCATCCCCCTTTCTCTCATTCTGTCCTGTCTCCATCTGCTCCCTGCTGTCTCTAGCTCTGTCTCTCTCTCCATCTCTCCTGTCTCTCTCTCAATCTCTCCTGTCTCTCTCTCAATCTCTCCTCTCTCTCTCTCCATCGCTCCTGTCTCTCTCTATCTCTCCTGTCTCTAGCTCTGTTTGTCTCTCTCCTGTCTCTAGCTCTGTCTCTCTTCTTCGCTCCTGTCTCTCTCTCTTCAACCAGTCCCCCCTGGACCCAGACTACCACCACACCCTGGGTCCTGAGTCTGGCTCCTTTTGTAAACAATCAATATAAAAAGAACCATCATCATGTATGACTCAATGTGGTTGTTTGGGTGGTTTCCACTTGTGTTGGCGGAGCCATGGGACATGCCGCAGCACAGTGGACCCCACCCATAGAGGACTAGCAGCGCCTCCAAGCCCCTAGCAATGGCTAACGGGAAGCTCTTGAGGCTAACTCCCGGTGCTGTGTGTGTGTTCCAGGGCCCGGGGGACTTCCAGCAGACCGGGCCCTTTGGCCAGCCCCAGCGGCCCCCTCCCCTTCCTGGAGCCTTTCAGGACCCCGCGGCCCCGCCCCCCCAGGACCGGGAGGCCCTTCTTCAATCGGAGGTAAGACCCTCGGCCCTCGCATCTGAACGGGGCAGGGTTAGCCTAGCCTAGCTTAACATGCTGCCCTCCACTGCTAGCCGTGTGGCATAGCCTAGCTCAAAATACTGGTGTAGCGTAGCCTAGCTAAACATGCTGTACTCCGCTGGGCACTGCTGCTAGCGGTTTAGCTACAGGCTATGCTGCTAGCAAGGTAAATGAAAGACTGTTTGGCCGTGGCTACGTAGACAACCTTGAATAACAAATGGAAGATGTCTGATTCTGTTAGCATCCTGTTGGCATCCCTGTAGCCCAGCACTAAGGCTGGTGGTTGTGAACCGACGTCTGTCATTCACCCTCCTCCTCCTCCTCCTCCTCCCTGCTGGATCAGAACCCAGGTTCCAGGGCCAGCAGATGTTTGAGCAGCAGATCCCCAACCTGCTGATGGGCGGGGGCCCCCGGCCCCCGGAGCATCAAGCCTCTCCCCCAGGGTCACGTGGGCTTCGGCCAGGCGGCCCCGGTCTTCACCCAGCCGGGCCCCGGGCCCCTGGGCCTGTTCCAGAGGGAGCCCCCCAGGGCCGGCCTCCCTCCCCAGGGGCTTGGGGGCCCCCCCAACCAGCCCCGGCCCTTCATGGGGCCCAGGCAGCCCTTCAACCAGCAGCAGAACCAGAGCCTGTTCGGCCCCCCGCCCTTCAGCATGCAGGTACCACCACCGGCCACTCGCTTTAGGACTCCTTTGTTTAGGTCTTTTACTAATATTTTAGTCGGTGATATTCTCCGGGTTCTTCTGTTTATTTGTCTTGATTCCGACCACGCCGTTGAATTGTAAAATCTATCCTTTTCAAAGCGATGTTTCCACTGTTCCACGGTTCCACTGACGAACAGCCAGGCTGGCATGTTGTGGATTCATGAAATTCACTGCTTTGGATTATTAAAATGGTGGACAGAGAGCATAATGAACACGTTAATAAGGCGGAACGCTTTATATCGCTGGCTGAGCCTGGTGTTGGCGATCCGAAGGGAAGACGTGGGCAGCAGCTCCCCCTAGTGGCACCACCGGGTACTGCTACTACGCGGCTATATGAGGACACAGACGGAGGCTAATGTTATGCAGATCCCCGGCTAGCGGAACACCCGGCCAATCACACACTCCCGGGAGGGTCACGTGCTGCGCGGATGTTGCTATGTTGCTACGTGGTCGCTGTGTTGTCCTGTGTATGTTGTCCTATGGCTGTCAACGGAACCGCCCCGACCTACCTCCAAACGTTAGTCCGAGCACTCCGCTCGGCAACTTCTGCCAAACGACTGGTACCGCCTTCACTAAAAACAGACAAACATCGCTCTTCCAAGTCCCAACTCTTCACGGTTCTGGCTCCGCAGTGGTGGAATGAGCTCCCGGCTCACGTCAGGACGGCCGAGTCGCTCGCCAGCTTCCGCAAGAGACTCAAGACCCACCTGTTCAGAGTTCACCTGGACTCTACATAACCCCCCCCCCCACACCCTGATAATCCTAGCACTAACTGTGTTTGTACGTCTTGGCATTTATTAATGACACTTAGCATTGTTGTTTCGTTCTCAGATTGTTGGTAACATGCTTAGAATCACACACATGCCCAGCTACTTATGCAGGCAACTTAGCAATTATTAAACCCGTTCTATTCGTCTCAAAAATATGAATGCTCGAAAAACTCAGTTCCTATCTTTCAGGTACCACAGTGAATCTATTGCTGTCTCTCCTTCAACAAATGTACTCTTTGTTAAGTCGCTTTGGATAAAAGCGTCAAATGCCCTCAATGTATGTGTATGTGCGTTATGTTCCTGCTTCCGTGTGTTTTCAGGGTGTGATGCCAGCTGTCCCACCATGAATCACATGACCTCCCACCCGCCACAACACCACCTGCCACCTCACCACCAGCAGCAGCACCACCAACCACAGCCGCAGCAGCACAGACAAGACCTGCTCCCCCCCACCACCACCACCACCACCAACAGCAGCACCACCACCAACAACAACAACAACAACAACAACATAATCATCACCACCAACAACAACACCAGCAGCAGCTGGGTCTGAGCGACCACCGTCCCATGATGCACCAGGGCCAGAACCCCTTCCAGGCCGGCCCCCGTCCGATGACCCCCCGGCACCACGCCCCCCCGCAGCGCAATGGCCCTGCAAGGCAGCACATGGTGAGCTACCAGCATGCTAACCCTGGGGCTGGTTTGAGGACCAGCGTGTGTGTGTGTGTGTGTAGTATCTATATAATCTATATCTGTCTAGTGTCTATATGATCTATATCTATGTAGTGTCTATATGATCTATATCTGTGTGTAGTGTCTATATGATCTATATCTATGTGTAGTGTCTATATGATCTATATCTGTGTGTAGTGTCTATATGGTCTATCTATGTGTAGTGTCTATATGATCTATGTGTGTAGTGTCTATGATCTATATCTGTGTGTAGTGTCTATATGGTCTATCTATGTGTAGTGTCTATATGATCTATGTGTAATGTCTATGATCTATATATGTGTGTAGTGTCTATATGGTCTATCTGTGTGTGTAGTGTATATAATTTATATCTGTGTGTGTGTGTAGTGTCTATATGGTCTATATCTATGTGTGTAGTGTCTATATGATCTATATCTGTGTTGTGTCTCTAGAGCCCCCCCGCTGCTAAGCAGCATCTGCAGATCCTGCCACAGCGCAATAGCAACCTGCGAGAGCTCCCAGTCGCCCCTGGCAACACCACGACCGCCGGCAACTACACCCGGCCAGGCTCCGCCCCCGGCTCCAACATCAGGCCGGTTGCCAGGGCGGCTGGCGTGGGCCGTGGGAGGGGCCAGCCCCCCACCGCCATGGCAACGGGAGGAGAGCCCATGGCAACGGGAGGAGAGCCCATGGCAATGGGCCGGACAGTGGTCAGGAAGGAGGTGCCACAGGTAGACACCATATATACTATACATATATACTAGGGTAGGGTCTCTGGGTTAGAGGGTGGTGTTGAGGTGTGTAGGATCTCTGGGTTAGAGGGTGGTGTTGAGGTGTGTAGGATCTCTGGGTTAGAGGGTGGTGTTGAGGTGTGTAGGATCTCTGGGTTAGAGGGTGGTGTTGAGGTGTGTAGGATCTCTGGGTTAGAGGGTGGTGTTGAGGTGTGTAGGATCTCTGGGTTAGAGGGTGGTGTTGAGGTGTGTAGGATCTCTGGGTTAGAGGGTGGTGTTGAGGTGTGTAGGGTCTCTGGGTTAGAGGGTGGTGTTGAGGTGTGTAGGATCTCTGGGTTAGAGGGTGGTGTTGAGGTGTGTAGGATCTCTGGGTTAGAGGGTGGTGTTGAGGTGTGTAGGATCTCTGGGTTAGAGGGTGGTGTTGAGGTGTGTAGGCTCTCTGGGTTAGAGGGTGGTGTTGAGGTGTGTAGGTCTCTGGGTTAGAGGGTGGTGTTGAGGTGTGTAGGATCTCTGGGTTAGAGGGTGGTGTTGAGGGTCTCTGGGTTAGAGGGTGGTGTTGAGGTGTGTAGGATCTCTGGGTTAGAGGGTGGTGTTGAGGTGTGTAGGATCTCTGGGTTAGAGGGTGGTCTTGAGGTGTGTAGGATCTCTGGGTTAGAGGGTGGTGTTGAGGTGTGTAGGATCTCTGGGTTAGAGGGTGGTGTTGAGGTGTGTAGGATCTCTGGGTTAGAGGGTGGTGTTGAGGTGTGTAGGATCTCTGGGTTAGAGGGTGGTGTTGAGGTGTGTAGGATCTCTGGGTTAGAGGGTGGTGTTGAGGTGTGTAGGATCTCTGGGTTAGAGGGTGGTGTTGAGGTGTGTAGGATCTCTGGGTTAGAGGGTGGTGTTGAGGTGTGTAGGATCTCTGGGTTAGAGGGTGGTGTTGAGGTGTGTAGGATCTCTGGGTTAGAGGGTGGTGTTGAGGTGTGTAGGATCTCTGGGTTAGAGGGTGGTCTTGAGGTGTGTAGGATCTCTGGGTTAGAGGGTGGTGTTGAGGTGTGTAGGCTCTCTGGGTTAGAGGGTGGTGTTGAGGTGTGTAGGATCTCTGGGTTAGAGGGTGGTGTTGAGGTGTGTAGGCTCTCTGGGTTAGAGGGTGGTGTTGAGGTGTGTAGGCTCTCTGGGTTAGAGGGTGGTGTTGAGGTGTGTAGGCTCTCTGGGTTAGAGGGTGGTGTTGAGGTGTGTAGGATCTCTGGGTTAGAGGGTGGTGTTGAGGTGTGTAGGATCTCTGGGTTAGAGGTGTGTCTAGAGGGAGGTGGTGTGTAAGGTCTGGCGTGCGGAGGAGGAGGGGCCTCGTTATCATGGTGTGATGATGAGTTGTTAACGAGCTCTGCTGCCCTGGATGGAAGCCACGCCTCCAGTCGCTATTTCTCTGGGGCTTCGCCTGATTGATTACCTGGGGGGTGTGTATCTTGGCGTGTTTAAGCAGTGTCTGGCGGTATGTCTAGCGTGTGTGTAGAGGTATGTTGGCGTGTTTAAGCCGTGTTTCGGTGTGCCTCAGGACCCGGAGGAAGACGAGGAGACACGTCAGTACAGGATGAAGATCGAGGAGCAGAAGCGTGTGAGGGAGCAGGTGCTGAGGAGGAAGGAGATGAGGAGGCAGCTGCAGGCCGGCGTCCGAAAGAAGGAGCTCCTGGACCGGCTCAACGCCCAGGGCCCCACCCAGCTCCCGGGACTGAACCCAGAGCCGGCCCAGGGTCCCCCCCAGGGTCCACACCCCGGCCCCCTGCAGCAGCAGCACCACCACCAGCAGCAGCAGCAGCAGGTACCACCGACACCGAGGGCCCAGAGACAGTTCCCTTTCAAGCAGCAGCAGCAGGGCCCGGCCCCCAACCAGGGCCCCGTCTTCACCCCCAATGGGGCCCTGCAGAACACCCAGCCATGCCCTCCTGTCAGGCCCCGCCTCCAGCCAGGTATGGCTGGTGTGGGGCCCAACCAGCAGAGACAGATCCCACAACAACACCAACAACAACAACAACAACAACACCAACAACAACACCTACAACACCAACAGTCACTACAGAGGAGGAACAGTGGCCAGGCCTTCCAGCAGCCCCAGCCTCCCCAGAGGATCATGCCCATCCAGGGGGTGTGTCCAGCGGGACCCGGTCCACTCCAGTCCCTGGCTCTGGGGCCTAAACTGGGAGTGAAGAGAACAGTGATGCAGCGAAGCCGGAGTCTGGTCGGAGATGAGGTCCCAGAAAAGGTCCGCATCGTCAAACTACCGGGAGCGGTAAGCTCCTCCTCCCGCTCTTAACATCCTCTCCTCTCCTCTCCTCCTTTCCTCTCCTCCTCTCTTATCCTCCCTCTCTCCTCCTCCTCCTCCTCTTTCCTCCCTCTCTCTCCTCTATCCTCTTCCTCCTCCTCTTATCCTCCCCTCTCCTCCTCCTCTTTATCCTCCCCTCATCTCCTCTTATCCTCCCCTCTCTCTATCCTCCTCTCCTCCTCTTATCCTCCGTCTTCCTTTCGTCTTTTCCTCCTTCTCTTCCGTCCATCATAGTGTTTGTCTAAAGCCACCAGTGGCACCAGTAACACCAGTAAGGACCAGTGGCACCAGTAACACCAGTCACCAGGTGTGCTTGCTAAATGTCACCGTGGGTCTGCCAGAGAGAGGGGAGAGAGGGAGAGGGGGGTCTGGGTAACCTGTAGGTCTGGTGGCCTGTCTGCGGGCAGCAGGGGGAGGCTAGCTAGGGAGCTGTGGTATTTACGGCGAGCGTCTCCACGGCTGCTCCGTCGTCTCTGAAGTCTCAGCGGCGTCGGAGAGAGAGACACGCCTCTCAGCCGCCAGCACGCTAACCTTTCTGCTGGCGGCGGGAAGATGGTGGCTCAGACAGGACAGCTGAGCTCACGTCTCTTCTCATTATTTGATTAGTTTTAAAGTTCTTGGTTTGGCGGGAAAAGATCACCAAAGGTTGGCTGAGGATAAGATGAACACATGAAATACATGAGTTCTATCATAGATGCTGTAGAAATGGTGTGTGTGTGTGTGTCTCTCATTACTCGTCATCTCGGTGGTTATCGACAGGCTTGTTAGCGAGAGAGAGAGAGAGAGAGAGAGAGAGAGAGAGAGAGAGAGAGAGAGAGAGGAGAGAGAAGAGAGAAGAGAGAGAGAGAGAGAGAGAGAGAGAGAGAGAGAGAGAGAGAGAGAGAGAGAGAGAGAGAGAGAGAGAGAGAGAGAGAGAGAGACTCTCGCCCATTGTTCTGCTGTCATCACCTGCAGCAGGACAGTGTTATCAGGTCCCCATTCTCCATCGCACATCTCTCGTCTTCCAAAGGTGTTCTGGTGATGCCTGTATCAGTAATACCAGGGTTTCACTGTCTTAATACCAGCGTATTAATACACTGTCTTAATACCTGCTCCAGATAAGACAGTACTATTTTCGTCTGAGGAGGAGGGGCTGCAGCTTAGCGTGTGATTGATGCAATCAGTGGTGGTGATTTCTATAGGAAGATGGTGTGTGTGTGTGTGTGTGTGTGTGTGTGTATTGAATTGATCCGTCACATCTCACCAGAGGACGCAGGATGACCTTCGAGTCTCCGACGCCCCCCCCCAGTGTGACGGTGAGCTGGAGTGTGTGTAGGGGTTTCGTGATGAGGTTGTCATGGCTACCATACCACCACACGGTGTGTGTGCAGGGAGTGGTGACTGACGTGTGTGTGTGTCTCCTCTCTCTCTCCCCTCCAGCACGGGCGAGTTCCGGAGCCCCCCTGCAGCCCGGAGCACATGACCATCCCCTCGCTCACGCAGGGCGCCCACCGCAAGGTGATGCACGCTGGCGCCATGGCAACGCAGACCCCCGGGGGCTGGGGCGGGGCCAGTAGGGTGAGCGAGGGGTAGATGGTACCACCTAGCTGCTGGGTGTGTGTGTGAGTGAGTGAGAGTGATAGGTGGTCTGACTCTCTCTCTCTCTATCTCTATCTCTATCTATCTAGGTGCTGGTGTCGGGGGGGCGTGGTGGGGGGCGGGGCGGAGCCGGGCGGGGGCGGGTCCCCAGGGCCCAGCAGGGGCCGGAGTGCCAGCTCTGCACCGTGTCCATCGAGGGCCTGTCCTCCTCCACCACCGACGCTCAGATCAAGAACCTGCTGCACTCAATCGGACCCATCCAGGTACAGAATCCAGTGGCCCCGCCCACACCACACACCTGGTCCACTGAACACACCTGGTCCAGTTGGGCTCCGTTCATAAATCTTCTCAATGCTTCATGACTTCTGTCATGTTGTGAGCATGTGGCGCCCTCTGGTGGACTCCTGTTGTAACAACAGTGTCTCTCTCTGTGTCTCTGTCTGTGGTGACCTCTGTAGATGTTCACGATGCTGCCTCAGCAGAGGAAGGCCGTCGCTCGTTTCTCCAGCCCTCAACACGCCTCCAGCTTCCAGAAGAGCTTCAACAGGTAGCACATGCTAGCCTAGCGGTTAGCCTGCACGCTAAAGATATACACACGCTAGCCTAGCGGTTAGCCTGCTAGCTCGCTTGCTACAGTTAAACACATGCCAGCTAGCTACTGTCACATGACCCGTACCACTGCCGTCACATGACCCGTACCACTACTGTCACGCAGGCACATGATCGATTTGTCCCACATTGACGTGTCCTTGATTGACGGATGACGAGGGACCCAAGCCGTCCAATCAGAAGACTCCTCGTCGTGATGTGGGCGGCACCTCTAGAGGGGCTCGGCCAATCCCTGAGCCGCTCGGGACGGACCGACACGCGACCACACGTGTTTCTGAACACTCGAGACTCTCGTGTGACGACGCCAGATAGTGTTCTGGACTCCACACGCCAGATAGTGGTTGCGCCCCTCCAGATAGACGTCGTTCATAACACATACAACATGTAAATAACACATACAACACGTTAATAACACGCTAGATGTCGTTCAGAGCAGATCAAAACATGTAAATAACGAGCAGATCGGACGGAGCCCGTAGCGACAGGGAGGCGGTATCCTGGGGGAACAGCGCCGTCTAGTGGCCCGTCTCGGCACCTGTTTGCTGCAGTGTGTATTTGTTCCTGTAGGAGGCGGTGTTGCCTCAGCGTCGATCTCTTTATTTGTGGTTTTTCCGTAGTTGTCGGTAGCGTTGTCTCGCGCGGCGCCCTCTAATGGCCGACGCAGAGCTGGCCGGGTCACACTCAGACATAACCTGGACTGCTCCACTAATTAAGTTAATTAAATTTAATTAATTTCCACATCGTAGCAGCAGACCAGAACTTCACCATCACTGGACTACAAGAACGTTATTTTATCCGTGGAATAAGAAATTGGAGGAATTCGTTTTACTGATTTGGTAAACAATCTTAACATTTTTAGAAGTTAAATCTTTATTTGGAGTTGCTCCTTTCTATTTGGTGAGTTAAAAGTTTAACCGCTTAAACTAAGACGCGCTCCAACACTTAAGCCATCGTTTAGTTCCACATTATGTTCTTTTATCTTAATCTTACCCCTTAAACGTCCTCTAAATCACAATATTATCTTTATGTTTTAACCCTTAGTTTGTTCCGGGCCCTTCATCACTTTCACATATTTCAAAATAAATATTTAAAAAATACATCTACTGGACTGATTTGATGACAATGAGACTGTTGCGCGTTATAATCAATATTACTTGTGTCCAGGCTCTTATTTTTAAAGGACAGCCCTATTATTCTACCTCCTGCATGACCCTCGTCATGACGAAAGGTCAACATGTAGTTTGGGGTCGGGGGTCAGCTGGTTGTCAGGATGGGGGGGGGGGCTGTCCGTTCTGCTCTAGCAGTTAGCTGTTAGCTTGTTTGTTAGCCACCCAGCCGGAGGGGCAACCATTAGCTGGTGCAGGTCCTGTGCTCCACCTCTCCCTGAGAGAGTACCATGGGTCACCACATCATGTGACTGAAGTTGACTTGTATGTAAATAGTGCCAGCTGAGAACCGTTCGTTATTTCTGTTTAAGGTTTCTGAAAAACCCTTTTGAGGGGAAATAAAATGGCCAACATAGCGTTGCCACTGGGATGTTCTGAACGTGTGTGTTTGTTGTTTGACGTCCTGAACAGAAGTGTTGTACTCGCTTGTTGTCTTGACCCATTTTAGACTTTTCCTTTGCACTCAATGTCAGTATTTTGCACATATTGCAAACTGCTGATGGTCCACAAGGTGTTAGCGATAGCTTAGCTTAGCTTAGAGGGGAATGCTATTGTATTGTAGCATCTGTGATCTGTGCCCCATATTGGTGGCTAGTCTGCAAATTCTGCCAACAAAGTGTTTTATAGAAAGTCCTTTCAACCACATTGCCTCCATCTTATGTCCCTGAGATACCGGAAGATGTCCTGACTTCCTGTTGAGGATGATCAGGCTCATGTGCACTTTAACTCTGCTACCTGTAGAGATGTTACTCATTTATCATTCACATTGAATGGGATTCCCCTGAAACGGAACCCACAGGTTTGAGGTGCAGCGCTAGGAGCTAGCAGTTAGCCAGAAGTCCTGGGAGGATCTGTGGTGTGTAGATGTGGAGCCGCCGGGTTAACGTCGGTGTTTTTATGTTTTCAATGTTTTCTTTTTTGTACTTTTCTTTCCATGTTTTTGTGTTGAACTCATGTGGATGCAGTAGTTGTCTCCTGTAGCTCTAATGTTGTCACTCCTAAGGAGGTTACGGCTAACTAGTGCTGCTAACCGGAGAGCCACCGGTTAGCAGCGCACCGAGACAGTGAGTCTCGTGGTTCAGAACCGGTTCATATTGGACCTCTTGGTACCTTAACTTTAAGACGTGGATTTGAATCCACATTTAGTTTCCTTTGGGTATTTTTAATCATGTTGGTGTTTTTTGACGCAATGAGAATATTTGGGTTTTCCAAGTGTTTCACATGAAGAGTTCTGACTCTGTTCATGGGGATGGCTGCTTATCTTCTGACTGTTCACGGTGATCCCTTGTGCACCGTTCTGGATGTCCGTCCAGCTACGCTAACCCTAACCCCCCATAACCCTCATATCTCTCTGCAGGCTGTGGCAGCAGGACGCCGGCTGACGGGTTCATTAACACGTTTCTCCTCCAGGTGCAGAGCTCTTCATGTTCTTGATGCCGTTGTGTTCTCTGAGCTAACAGTCCTGCTTCATACGCGTGTTGGGAGGAGACCTCAACTCAGTTAGCAGCCAAACGCTTACGGAGCATTTATGTCATTAATTCATTAATGTAATTATGAAACGGATTCCAATCCCAGACAAACGATGTGAACACAGAGGAGGTCTTCCCTCCTCGTTGGTGAAGCAGAGCTGCTCTATTAGAACGGAGTCCAGGTCATCCCCTCTACCTGACCTGGACACCTTCTATCATATATGTACTTATATATATATATACTTATATATATACACCATACTGTACTGTAGCCCACATATACCTTACGACCTACCCTCCCTTACCTTATCACCTACCCTTCCTCATACCATATCTCCTTACCTTATCACCTTGCCTACCCTTCCTCATACCATATCTCCTTACCTTATCACCTACCCTTCCTCATACCATATCTCCTTACCTTATCACCTACCCTTCCTCATACCTTACCTCCTTACCTTGCTTTGTTACCTTACCTTATCACCTTGCCTACCCTTCCTCATACCTTACCTCCTTACCTTGCTTTGTTACCTTACCTTATCACCTTACCTACCCTTCCTCATACCTTATCTCCTTACCTCCTTACCCTGCTTTGTTACCTTACCTTATCACCTTACCTACCCTTCCTCATACCATATCTCCTTACCTTATCACCTTGCCTACCCTTCCCCATACCTTACCTCCTTACCTTGCTTTGTTACCTTACCTTATCACCTTACCTACCCTTCCTCATACCTTATCTCCTTACCTCCTTAGTTACCTTACCTTATCACCTTACCTACCCTTCCTCATACCATATCTCCTTACCTTATCACCTTGCCTACCCTTCCTCATACCTTACCTCCTTACCCTGCTTTGTTACCTTACCTTATCACCTTACCTACCCTTCCTCATACCTTATCTCCTTGCCTTGCCTTATGCCACCTTACCTTATTACCTTCATTATTACCTCACCTCCTTGCCTATCTTTCCTCATACCTTACTTCCCTGCCTAGCCTCGCCTTAGTCTACCTTACCTTAACTTGTGACCGTTCCTTATTTCCTTCCCTTAATCTAGCGTTCCTGTGGTTGCTGTTTCCTGGAACCTTAAACTTTAAATCCTTCAGATGGCTGAGAACCTGTTGAAATACTGCAGTACACTATATACTGTAGTACATACTGTAGTGCACTATATACTGTAGTACATACTGTAGTACATTCTAGTCAGTACCGCATTTCACTATATACTGTAGTACATACTGTAGTACACTATATACTGTAGTACATACTGTAGTACATTCTAGTCAGTACCGCATTTCACTATATACTGTAGTACATACTGTAGTACATTCTAGTCAGTACTGCATTACACTATATACTGTAGTACATACTGTAGTACACTATATACTGTAGTACATTCGAGTCAGTACTGCATTACTCTATATACTGTAGTATATACGTAGTACAATGTAGTCAATATTGTAGTATAGTGTAGTACATCCTTTAGTAATATACCAAGCTAGGATACTGTATACTAGAATAGTCTGCATTATTCTTGTATACGACACTGTAGTATTTACTAATATGTATACTAATATAGAAGTAGTATAAACTAAAATAAAACTAGTGTATTTTCTAATGTACTATAGTGTGTATATACTCTACTAGTATGTACTACAATATATACGGAAGTGTTTACTTTTGTGTGTACAATATACTAATTCAAAAGGGTTGTACATCATACGAGTAGGTTTACTATATACTAGTAGTATAGCATATTGTGTATATACTAGTATGTGCACTATACTTTGGGTACGACATATGGATGGGTACTATATACTAGTATATGCACTATATGCCAGTATTTTAGTGTATTGTATACAGTAGTATGTGCACCATATCTATATTGTAGTATTTTTGCTTAATGCTTTTCAATTCTTCTGCTGTCACACCCCCTTCCCCCCCCCCCCCCCCCCCCACCCCTCCCTTGACAGTGACCAATCACAGGCCGGCTGCCCATGTGATTAAACCTTAACCCTTCCCCCCAGCAGGTTCTCTTCCTGGATTGTTTTAGCCAATCAGACGGCGGCTCCTGAACATCGTTCACTCAGCAGATGCTTTCACAGTAAAGGCGTTCCCTGAGCCGCTTCTCTGCCTTCTGTTTGGTGTAAAGACACTTCCTGTTGTAAAGACACTTCCTGTTGTAAAGACACTTCCTGTTGTACTCTGAAACCAAGAATCAAGCAAACTGTGAGGAAGTCACGCGTGGACGCAGCTGTCCTGTCTTGTACTGTACATACTGTGTACCGTGTCTTGTGATGTCTGACATGTTTCACACAAGTGTTCCCTCTCTACTGTGATACCGATCATGTTCATGTAATCCAAACGATGGAAACGTGTTGAAATGTTGTTGATGTACAAGATATTTGTCAAAATAAATGTTTGACGAAGAGTCCTTGTGTCTGTTCATTCATCCTACAGTACATTATTATTATTATTATTATTATTATTATTATTATTATTATTATAGTGAGTTCAGATCAGCATCACGCCGCAGGTTGCTGAGGGCAGCTTGCTCTCCGATGTTGAGCTGTGGTGGCCGTTGGGGAATCCAACCCAGAACCTTAGTCAGGACTATCGTCCCGATACGGAGGCCGGGCTCACTGGTTCGCTACCAGTTGTCGTGTACGACACCAGAGAGGAGTACCTCAGAACGCTGACCTATTAACACTGGATTACTGAATCTTGTGGCTGGTTCAGCTCAAACCGTTTCCACGGATCTAGAATCTGTTTACATTCAACATTGAAACTGGTTGAAGGTTTAACTGTTCTTGGATGAAACTGAAATGTATCAAAATTAAACTGGTTCCAGACGAAACGGGTTTAGATTAAACTGATCTTGTCTGAATTAAACTGGTCTCTTGAAATGGGTCTAGATGAAGCTGGTTGAGGTTAAACTAGTATCTAGACAAAACCGGTTTCAGATTCAACTCGTCTAGATGAAACTGACAGTTTATACTGGTTTAGATTAAATTCCTCTAAATGAAACTGGTCTCAGGTGAATTGTCTCTAGTTTAAACTGGTCTTCAGATGACCCTGGTTCATTGTGAGTGTTGAGGCTGAGGAGGGCGGGAGGCTTGTTGGACAGACGCTCCGAGGGGCCTGGAGAGGGCCGGGGGGGCGTGTGTCTCCACGGCTCCAGACTCTCGGTGTTTGCAGATGTCAAGGGTTTGTAAGAAGCGGTTTCTCGGGCAGCGGCGGCGCGGAGGCCGCTCCGGGGATTAGCAGGGTGGTGTTTACCTGCCGATGGAATGCTCTTTGTACGCCGGGCCCGGGTCATGAGGGCCGGGGAGACGGCTCCGCTTTGTCCTCCCGGAGTTTCCATCTCACAATATCAACAGCAACACAATGTGGCCGCCGCCGCGCTCCAGGAAGTGGAATTCCTGGTCGTGTTGCAACACCCCGCCGAGCCCCTGATTAACCACGCTGCTAGCCTCGAGTAGGCCTACGTTGTGAAGGATAATGCTAGCCTCGAGTAGGACTACGCTGTGAAGGATAATGCTAGCCTCGAGTAGGACTACGCTGTGAAGGATAATGCTAGCCTCGAGTAGGACTACGTTGTGAAGGATAATGCTAGCCTCGAGTAGGACTACGTTGTGAAGGATAATGCTAGCCTCGAGTAGGACTACGCTGTGAAGGATAATGCTAGCCTCGAGTAGGACTACGTTGTGAAGGATAATGCTAGCCTCGAGTAGAACTACGCTATGAAGGATAATGCTAGCCTCGAGTAGGCCTACGCTGTGAAGGATAATGCTAGCCTCGAGTAGGACCTACGCTGTGACGGATAATGCTAGCCTCGAGTAGGACTACGCTGTGAAGGATAAGTGCTAGCCTCGAGTAGGAACTACCGCTGGCTGAAGGATAATGCTAGCCTCGAGTAGGACTACGCTGTGGAAGGATAATGCTAGCCTCGAGTAGGACTAACGTTGTGAAGGAAATGCTAGCCCGAGTAGTACTACGCTGTGAAGGATAATGCTAGCTCGAGTAGACTACGCTGTGAAGGATAATGCTAGCCTCGAGGACTACGCTGTGAAGGATAATGCTAGCCTCGAGTAGGACTACGCTATGAGGATAATGCTAGCCTCGAGTAGGACTACGTTGTGAAGGATAATGCTAGCCTCGAGTAGGACTACGCTGTGAAGGATAATGCTAGCCTCGAGTAGGACTACGTTATGAAGGATAATGCTAGCCTCGAGTAGGACTACGCTATGAAGGATAATGCTAGCCTCGAGTAGGACTACGCTATGAAGGATAATGCTAGCCTCGAGTAGGACTACGCTATGAAGGATAATGCTAGCCTCGAGTAGGACTACGTTGTGAAGGATAATGCTAGCCTCGAGTAGGACTACGTTATGAAGGATAATGCTAGCCTCGAGTAGGACTACGCTATGAAGGATAATGCTAGCCTCGAGTAGGACTTCTATAGATCCTGTAATATTTGAATGCAGCCCTGTTCCCACTGCCCCAGCTAGCGTGTGTGTGTGTGTTATACAGGCCTACTGTACTGAATGTAGGCCTGTTTATAGATGCAGATACAGTCCGATATAATCAATATATAATATATATATATATATATATATATATAGTATAACCTGGTCCATAGAACCATGTGGAGGATGGAGTCAGACTCCAGGTCGAGCTGTCAGACCACCGGCTGGCCGCTAGGTGTCGCCCCGGACCACTCGATCAGTACGAAGTTGAGGTTTAATGTTTAATCAAACGATCAGTAACTTAATCAAACTTAATGATTTGGTTTAAATAGCAGCCGCTTCGTTAACGTGGAGGCAGATATGACCTGCAGCCTGTTATTAACTAACTATTAATATTAATATTTAATAAGCAGTTGTTATAATCCAGACCAGTCTCCAGAGACACACACTCAGACACACACACACACACACACACACACACACACACACTCTCAGACACACACACACACACACACACACAGACTCACACACACACACACACACACACTGACTCACACACACACACACACACACAGTGTATTTTAACAACCCGTCGCCACATTTCGCGGAGCTGCTAAAGTTCCCGCCATCAGACCGCGCGCTGTTCTCCGCGCTGGCGCCAAATTCCCATCCCTAAAAGAAGTGCTTTTCTTTATTCTCTAGTATTGATTGATTTATTGATGTATTTATTGATGTATTTATTGATGTATTTATTGATGTATTTATTGATGTATTTCTAGTATTAATGTTCCAGTGTATCTCATGTCATGGGCATTGTGGAGATAGGAGCTCTTTGGACAGAATATGTTCTGTACAATAAAGAGATAAAAAAGATAAAATCTGTTTCTGTGTTATAATGATGACCTGAGAGACACAAACAAAATGTACAAACTGCAAGTTTGAATATTTTCTTTATCTCATTTTGTAATAAACATATAAATAATAAACTCTAGACATTTGGACACGTCGCCCGCCCTCACACTGTCATCTCTATAAAACTATCTCCCTATTACAAAATATGAAAAGAAAAATACATTTTAGTACATTTACAGGAGTTACTCATTAATTTATTGTTCTACTTAACGGTTAAACTGTCAGAATGTGCATTTCATAGTTTAGAGAGAAGCGAGGAAATAATAAACAGAGCAGTACCAACTACTGTACTTAAATTAAAATATATTCTCATATTTTACACTATTTCAAATAACGAAATGTGATTCGGTAACGATCTGTCAAAATCTAATTTACAATTCTGTGTATAAAAATATAATTTATCAGAGTTCAGAGTTCTTCCTAAAATAGACCAGTCGGCTGCGGACGTGCGGGAGAGCATGTGGGACCAGTTGTAGAGATATTACAAAAATAGATTAAAATAGATTAAAATAGATTAAAATAGATTACAATAGATTATGCACAGTAAGGCGCGCCGCCGCTCAGTCCACGTGTGCGCGCCGCCGCTCAGTCCACGTGTGCGCGCCGCCGCTTCAGTTCACAGGAGAATAAATTAAATTATTCAAAGAAAACTTTAAGGCTCCGTGGAGGGACACGTGACGTCACGTTACGTCACGCCACGCCTCGTCACGTCACGTCTCGTGACGTCACGTATCGTCACGTCTCGTCAAGTCTCGCCAATAAATACCCCAGCTCCCGCGAGATCTCGGCCCCCCGCTCAGCTCGAGGGTCTCGACACGCCCAGCGGGTGCATGGCGCGCCCGTCCAGCACCCACGTGCCCAGCCGTACAAGACGTCAGAGTACCAGTGCACGCCGTCCGCGCGCGCAGCAGCAGCGGCGGCGCCCTTCTCGCGCG